>KZ308897.1:152279-206622 GCA_000376725.2 Ladona fulva | reverse complement strand
ACTTTATTTATAAGATCTTGAGCAAACTTTTCTAATTTATATGTATCTTAGTTACAGTTCTTTTTCAGGAAATTTGAAATTAAAATTATGAATTCATGGAATCCATTCAAATTTAAGGAGGATTCTAATTAAAAGAGTTTCAGTCAATCTTGAGTGATTGCAAATGGAAACTTTTAATATTCTTTCATATAATGTTAAATTGTATAATTACATCAATCTTTAAAATACTTAAATTCTCAAAAGTTTTCTGTTCCATCATTTCATCGTTTTCTCCTGAGTATTTCATCATCCACTATAATTATAAGTCATAAATCCTTATTTAAAATTACAAATTTTATGAAAAAAGAGAGCAGGAAAGCTCATTCTCAAAATAATCTTATTTTAGTATCAAAAATCACAGTCTTTGATATTATCAATATGATAAAATAATTTTATATTATTCTATGATAAAATAATTACACATATTTACCTTTATTAATATCACTTATCCATTAGGATTGCAAAATAGTAATATCTTGATTCATTGACCAAAGCTAAATCCCAACTATAGTTTTCAATGGTAGACCTTTCATTATCTTCCAGCAGTAATCTGTCTATTGCAGTTTACCACTTCAGAAAACAAGGAAGTATTTCTTGTTCACATATAAATAGCTACACATTATGGAAGATATCTTACTCATGAAGGTGAGATTCCATAGCACACCATGGAGTTGTTTCTGTATTTGATGCACATTACAAAAGGCACAGTAATGTCCATACAAGAAATTTACCACTTAATGAAATATTTGTTTCTCATGAGAAATCTGAAGAGTTAACTGAAAATAAAGGACAACCTGCATCCATATTCAGCAAAAGTCAGTTCATGATAGACCAAGAAGATCCGCGTTGTGGTAAAAGCTTTCTTCCCATTCATCTTCAAAATATTTCTCACTTCTGAAAAGTACAAATACTTTGATGCAAATTTATATTTGTGCATAAGGAAGCAATTAACTAGTAGTGATTTAGTATTATTAATGGAGTAATGTTAATTTACTTACTTTGAAGCTCTCCTCTTTTTTGGATCAATGTCATCATCTTCTTTGAAGAAAACCTGGAGTAAGGAATTGAAGGATATTCTCCATCATTATGAATGATCCATAGCTAATATTCATATTTCATTAATGATAAAATTTTCATTAAAGTAATGATTGTAAAAGCTATTTGGATTAAATGTTGTGTCAAAGCTTTCCTTTTTTCCACTTGTTATTGGTATTGAAACTTTGTTTTGTCATAAGAAGCAAAAGAGCAAACTGAGTGTCATTAGAGTAGATCATATGAGGAGTATTTGTGCCAGAAATAGAAAGAAGAATTAGAATTAATAGTGGGTGAGTAATGAATGTACTTGGAAAGAATGTAATTCTGCTTTACCAGTGTAATTTTTATGGTTAAATTGAGGGTTACGAAGAGAGAGTGAATGAAAACAGAATGACTTTACGAGACAAGTATATGATGGGAGAGTCTGATATGTTATATGGTTAAATCAAGAAATGATGACAATACTCTGAACTTAGACATAATTTTAAAACAAAGATTACTTCATAGTTACTTCTTGATTCATACTAATATATCAAATCCAGCAGTAAAAGTAGATGGAATGAATTTAATTTAATAATGAATAGAATTTATTGGTTCATCTTAATATGCCATATTTCCTCTAGACAGCATTAGTTTATTAAGATTTATCCTAGACTGGAGATAAAATACTTCCCTTTTAGTGGGAGGAGTTTGATTGGAAAGAAACCTAATTTCCTCTTGATTCTCAATGGGGAAATAAAATTGATAAATACAATACTAATTTTGAATTACTGATCTCTCAAGGAAGATTTACATACTAATGTAACAAATGAGATGGAGGAAAAAGAGTTAACTGAAAGAAAGGTGCATTTAGTTAGTTCATCATCTGTAAGATCACATTGACAGACAAACATTTGCTTTAAATATAAATTTGGAATATCTATACCAAAGATTTAAACTAAGAAAAGAAAACAAAGATGCAGAAATTTACCAAATAGTCCTTAAAAAGAATCCATATGGTAACCCAAGCACTTAATACAAAACTAAATTTTCTTTATACACCTCAGTTTTGGTCAATATTTCCCGAAGTTCCCCAAAAGTTTTCCCTTTTCTGTACCTGCACTAATAATATTTATTTTCTCCTACTTTATCATAACAAAGTGACATATAACAGTTACATTATCCATGGGCAAAATTAGACTGATTGAGGAACACGTGGTCATAAGTTTGATCCAGTGATTTGTCTTCAAAATATTGTCTCTTCTTCTTCAAAAACGCTTTGAAATTCTTACTATTACTTTTAAATGGGATTTGATTCCCCCTGTATTATAATAGGAAAATGCATAAGTTCAGTATCAACAATCGCCTTGGTTGTCAAGGGTACAGGCTTTTTACAACCTCAAGATTACACATAACTATCCTACATAATACCAAAATTCTCTTAATTTCAACTTGCAAGCAATATTCTACAAAAGAAATAAGATTTATCTATTTCTTGGTGCTTTTCTCGATTTGATGTGATTAATCTTTTTAATTGATGTAATGTATTCATTTAGTACACATGCTCAATAAAGAGCTGGCCCCATCACCTTGTCACGGTTAGCAAAAGATATTATGAAGTTCAGTCATTTACATTACAAGGACACCAAAATTTAATTTTGCAAAAGAAATAAAGCCTACAAATGATATAAATGATTGTACATGTACTTCCAATGGGAATGCTTTGCCTTGTCCAGAGTCAAAGTGGGGACTGTTAGGCAAAAAATGTAATCTATTATCCATGTAGGGAGGACACTTAACAAACTTTTGAGTTTAAAAGATATGAAACCTTTTGTTCTAGAGTTTTGCGTGAGTATATACACACACAAACTTTCTACTTTATTTATAAGATAGATTCTAATTAGCTTAAATTGCTGTAATACTTGAGATAAGTGAAATACTACATGGTGTAATATAACTAATGTGGTTTCAAGGGTTACAGGGAGAGCTTGAATGTAGTTTCTGATAAAATCTTTCTCCTTTATTTTAGGAATAGGGAGATAGTAGGGAAAATTTTTTTATGTTTAGCTTCTAGAAACCAACGGTCCATTTTAATATGTTGGGGGACTAAATTTAACCTTTATTCATGAAAAGGAATTTACAGGTACAAATATATCATGAGATGTAGTCCCAGTTTATTCCTAACCTTCAGTCTGTACCTGAGTAACTTTCCTGTCAGAATAAAATATTTTTACCAGTACTGAAGACTTAATGTCTAGTTCCAGTAAAGAAGTGCTTAACATTGTATCACACATTTGATGATACAGACTAAATGTAGTTGAATATGGATCATATCCATTATAAGGATTTTAAGCTTTCCTGGTGAAGGATATATCTAAGAAAGATTCTTGGTTTTCCACCCATGTAAGTTTAGTTGACATTGCTGCGGCCAACATTTCAATAACACACTGCCATCTTCCTCAGGAATGAGATCACAGTCAACCAACTTAAATGGGTAGAATTCGATAAAAAAGCCCCAACATAACAGATTCGCAGTCACCTTTTGAATGTAGTCACACAACATCCATGCCACATTCCCTTTCCCCCTTCCCTGTCTTCTGGTGGAAGATGGAAGCCCAGATAAGTACTTCCCCTTTCTAGTTTGAAAATTTCAGTTTGGAGGATTCTACACCATGCTTGTTTGTTTCAGCTGCAAAGTTTCGAATTTGTGAAGAGGCTTCTGTATATTAGAAAGTATGTTAAATTTCATATTTATTTTGTTTATGTGAAATATTTAAAGAGGTACTTAGTTCTAGGAAGGGAAATATTAAATACATATATGTATCATTGTAGCATGGATGGTTAATTTCTTTGTCACTATAAGAATGTTATTATAGCATAGAACATGGATATATTACCATAATTTGCAATTTATTATAGTGAGCAATGTAGTTGTATACATATACTGCTCTGTTCTGATAATGTTTCAACTGGCAACGCTGTTGAGGCATATAGTGTGTAGCATATCAACCATTTTAAGAATGTAAAGATACATTTCTTATGATTATTTTATTGTAACATCTTTACTTTATTACTCTTAGGTGCCAGGAGTGGGTGACACTTACTGCAAACCCACGCATCCTCAATGAATAGCATGTGTTGTTGTGTGGCAGATTGAAAGTGCAGTATTTACAGCTGAAATGTAGCGAATTTAAGTAGACTAAAGTAAGGAGCCCATCTGTACAGTATATTTTTGTCTTCATTTAATCTGCTACAAAGGAAATAATTGGATGTGAATGGGTATAAGGTATAAATTAGCACTGCTGTATGTTATCTGATTCTTTTCTTTGATAGTGTCTTAAGTAAAACATGAGTTTTAGTAATATTGCATTGCTTTATCATTGCACATAGTTTCTTTAGAGATATTTTAACTTCTTCCTGGTTGGAAAGAAATGCTTTCATTTGAATGAATTTATATAGTATATTTATGTTGCTTTTAATATTTGCTGTTTCCAGCTTATTAATGGCTGAAGCTTTACCATTTTTGTTCCCTTTTGCTCTTCCTTTTATCACAATTTCTAAGGTATTCAATTAGTTTGAATTCTGTAGAACTAGATGAACAACGCCTTTTTGAATCTAGCCTGGTTATGCTATTCTTTGAATCTTTTCTCAACTGTGAATTGTTCCGTTTTTATCAATAAATAAAGGAAATATATTTTGTGTATAATTTCTATATGTAACTTTCTATACATAATTTCTTTATGTACTGTTCTGTTTTTATCAATAAATGAGTGAAATATAGTTTATGTGTGATTTCTAAATCCTTTTTCCCAAAAATCATGGTTCCAAAATTAATGAAAATGATTTTGAAAGTACAGTCAAAGAACCTTCTTGATGCTGATTTCTATTTCATTAGTCAATCCTAAGGTCAGCCATCTTGGTTGATGTCCAATAGGCTATTCACAGACACCCCTCTTCCCTGCTCCAACTGTTTTCATTGTCAAAAAATACATGGGAGATTGATGACAGAGACTGAGGTGCTGTGAAAAATTCTTAACCTGTATGTGTGTGTGTGGCTGTATATGGGTCAAGAATTTTTCATGGCATCTCAGTCCTGAGGAATATGACAATGTGTCATTGAGACATTGGTGACAGCAATATCACCTGAACTTACCCGGGTGGAAACCCAAAAATCTTTCTAACATATCATATCCATTTATAATGAAGTGTATTAACATTATTTTATCTTCAAATGTTATATATTCCCAAAAAATTAAAGAAACTTTTAATTTTGTTGTTGCCAAATTGCTCATCTACGATTCATGAAATTAAGTAATTTCTAATATGTACTTAAAACTTGAACTCAGCAAATATCCCATGAATAATATTCCTTCACATACCCAACCATCTTCATGCTCTGGGGTATTCTCAGAATCCTGACCAAAATCAATTAGAAGACTGGTGTTCTCAGTTGTCTCAGTAGCTGCTGCATACTTGTTTGCTATCCTCTTAAGACCTAAGGCAGAAAACATGAAACAATAGAAACTGGATGAATATTTTAAGAAACTGTTAGTTGAACAAAATATATATTCAATTTTTCTAATTAAAAATTCAGAATTATCATAGTGAAATAATTCAGAATTAATGTATCACTCTAAGAATGTTACTATCCTAAATGCTTACATTTGAATGGCAGTTAAAAAATTTTTAAAATCAAAGTTTTTAAGACACATTTTATAGATTTCACTAAATTTGTTAATTTATTTTCCTTTTTTTAAAGAAAATCTGGCAATCCCTTGAGATCCTTTATAGAAATGTGGCATGATGCACTACTGTAAGACTCAGTGTTTTATGTAAACTCAGTTCATAAGTGATTGGTCTCTTGTACAAAGAAACTTCAGCCATTATTCAGTTTGTGGAAACTATATTAGCTATATATTTGACTTAATATAATGTCCATTAAAAGCCATTGCAGTAATGGTATCTCCTGCTGCAGGTGAGATACTACCTTCTCTCTTTATGTAAAGAAATCTTATTAGTTGAAAATTACAGGGAGGAAAATATGAAAATGATAAAAGGTAATTAGAAAAGAAGAGTTAAGTGATTAGGGCTAGCCAATATTTGGTGGATGGCTCAAGCATTGGAAAACTAAGAGCCACCCCTTCTCTGCTTCCTATGAATGTGTAGTAATATTTTTAAACAAAGAAAAGTATTGGAAGTAACAAAATTTCTTACTCATGCAGGAAACTCTTAATAAGTATGTGTTGTATAGAATAATTTCATCAATAACTTTGTTGACAGGATTAACAAAATGCAGAAATCAATTGCACATTCAAGATGACCGCTCTCATGTAGCTCTTCCTCATTTTTTCTCTCTCATCTCATTTTCATTCTCATGATTTAACTGCTTCTGTAAGTCCCCACCAGGTCCTTTAATCCTATTCTGGTGATCCGCCTGAGGATGAGGATGAAAAATCAGAAGACTTCCATTGGTGGGTAGAGGATTCCTTTTTTCCAAAAGCCCACGTCCTTCCGCCACCCTTTCTGCATTCCGTTTGCCCTTTCTTCACTCCATCCGCCCTCCTTATATATTCTTCCTCCACGCACAGCCTTTCCACTTTTCTCCCTGATTTGCAATATTGCCTCTGAGCAGAAGTCCACCTCCTCACATCAGAACTGCAAGACTCTCAATTCTCACCGTCAGTCCTGCAGAGGTGAGGAGCCCATTTCTGCAAGGCTCTCAATTATATTGAGAGCAAGCAATATTGCAAACATGGGAGCTGAAGTCCACTTCCTTTTTTACCCACTACCAAAATTTGAGTTCCGATATATTGATCGGAACTCAATTTCAATTCACTACACGTGTGCTTCATACTTACATGTGCCCCAAATAATCAATAACCATTACATACCCAACAGCCAGAATAAACACACTACTCATACAATGACTTTAAAAAAATAACAAAAATGTAAGAACAAACCTATAAAACAAACCAAATACAAATACATGCATATATATGATTAGGGGAAAACGGTTTTTTCATTGCTTTCCCTTGCACGATGCACTACCACCCGCACGTTCTTCGCGTCTATGGCTTTCGGTTTCCGTGTATGTGTAACAGCTGTCTTACACTTCACGGCAATCCATCTGCCCCCTAATCACAGGAGCAACACACACATCACTCCACCGCCAATACCTAATCCAATGTTTAAATACTTGGGTTCCTCGGTTAAAGATCTCTCCTTGAGTTTAAGCTTCCTGAGTAACTTCCGGAAGTTAATCCCATATTCCCTATCCATCAACTCCCGTTCCAACTCTGCCTTTACTTCGGTGAGATCTGTTCCGTTGTCCCTCCCCTACGCCTATCACTATCACACTTAACAAAAAAATCTTTTAGGTTTCTTTACAGTTGATAAGCACGGAAGGGGTCAGGATCCGACGATGATTGGGTTGGGGTCCTTTCTCCTTGGGGCCTCAGCAAATACGGAGACCGCTGTGGTAGCGGTAAGGGAGCGCAGTCCACAGTGTCTATGTCTATGTGTATACCCTGCTAGCCACCTTTCGGCGTGTGGCAGGGGGTGCATGAACCAAGACTCTATTTACCTAGTCGATTACTTTCGCGTATCGTTCGCGGAAAAAACGAATTCTTGAATCGGTTCGTTTTCGCATCTATTTCTCTTATTTTCCTCGCTGTATCGGAGCGGCCTATATAGCAGGGAGGGCGCATTATGACCGCGACGTCTTCCGAGAACTTGGTTTCTCTGAACTTATTTAATATCCTTAGCGTTAATCTTCTTTTTTCTAATGATTCCCATCCCGCGTTCTTGAGCATCTCAGTAATGCTTACTGCTTTATGTCTACTCCTTCGTTGAACTTCCCTACCTCAACGTTTTCCTCGCTCTCTTCCTATCTCTTCCTAGACGACCTTGCAACCTCCGCAAGTATGGGCTACGCTACGGTACTGTTTGCTCGTCTGCTCCTATCTCGCACTCCTCCGCGTCCTTGGATGGAATTCCATGAGCTGGCACGTCGCTACCGTGTGATGGTCTCTCTTGTACTGAGTGACGTTGAAGTGCACTGCTGCTAGTAATATACTTACAATGAAACCGAGGTGAGGAAGATGGAGCACCTCCTCTCCACGCCTCTCCAGAGGGGAAGAGACGTCAGCTGGTAGGGATAAATAATATGCCTCACTTATATCAAAGATGCACTGCTGTCTCTTCCTGTTCTTTCGTGGTCTTCCCCTCGGTCGTTCTTCCGGTGTAAACGCTACGTTTAGCGAAATCTCTCTGACACAAGGCTTTACTCTATTCTTATGCACGATAAGAGTCCGGAATGGTAGTTCTAGACACAGGTTTGTTGGGGAAACTACCTTTAAAACTTTTTAAAGGGCAATGAAATATCTCAACTCTACCGGGTTTCATGCTTTTGTTACTCAAATAAATGAAATCGCCAGGTTTATAATTGGTTTCCCTGCATTCCTTATTATAATGACGCGGCCGTTACTTCAGCGCACGATTATTGTGCTTACAGCACAATTCCCACATCCGTTGTAGTCGGTTCTTGAGCTGGGGCACATAAGTATCGCTCCAACCATCACCCTTACGCTAGAAACATTCGAAAGGCGACCTCATATCGTTCCCGTAAACGACCTCATGTGAAGCGTTTTTGAAACTTGTATGGTAGTTATTATTATAAGCTGTCACAGCGTACAGTAACCATTCACCCCAATCATTCATCCAACCCCAATTCAGCTAGCTATTCATATAATGGCTTAAAACTTGAGAGATTGTTCGGTGCACCCTTTCAACCATCCCCTTACTCTTCGGATGGTACGCTAAGGTCCTCCACTTTACGATCTTTAATAGCTTACACAGCTCAGTGAACAAGTTCGGCATGAAGATACTTCCCTGATCGGTTAAGATCCGGTGGGGAACACTGAATCTCAGGATCCATCGTCGTACCAAAGCTGCTGCAACTGTCTCTGCCGTCTGATCAGGAATAAGGATCATTTCTAAATACCGGGAGAAGTGGTCGATAATAGAAAGGATATACCTACATCGACTCTTGCTAATAGGAAGAGGTTCCAAAATCAATCACTACACCATGCTTGCGGAGAAAATCCAATCCGACAAGCCCTCGTACGGTTTTAAAGTATCCACCACCGGTGTTTCCAACACACTCTACCTTCCCAATTTTAATACCCATTGTCACTTCCCTGTGATTCCAAACGTATTTCCCCGTTATCCCCTTGATCCTGTACGAGGATCGTCGCAGATTCAAATCCCCACGAAACCGTTTCGTTAATAGCAACACCTGTGCCCTGGCATCTACCAAAAATTTTAACTTCTTACCACCAATTTCCACCCACGCCGTCAGGTCTCGGACACTAGCTTCCAAGTCGATGCAGGGTAAAAATCTACTGGGAGGCTCCCGTCGGCGGCGAACACGGCCACTTTACCGTTTAAAGCTACGCCTCGTCCTCTGGGGTTTGCTTCTGAAATCCTACGAAAAATGACCCACCTTTCCTCATGTATTGCAGCGCCCCCTCTTCCTCAAGCTACATCCGCGTACGAAGTGCCCTGTCTGCTTGCACGAGTAACACTGATCTGTGGTCGCTGAAAAAACACTTCAATCTTGGTACTGCATGCGGGGTCGCCGTTCTACTTCTTGTATTCTCACAGCCGCCTCCACGGGCGCCTCGAACGTCGCTGGCAATTGGCATTGTCAATCGGCATTGTCAAGCGGGATTTTCGGCCTACCTCTCCTCCCAAGCCATTGAGGAACGTATCCAATGCCCTCTGATCGGCATTGTACCTCACCGCACTCACATATTCGGCGGACCCTTTCGTCGTGCACGTGCGCGCGTTGATTTTTCTAATTCTGCCGGCAAATTTTCTTATTTCCTCGCCGTGGTTGATCCGGAGCGTCGATAAAAAGTTCACGGTTGAACTGGCTGCAACTTGTGGGACCATATCTGTCCAACAGCTGCTTCTTAAGCTCCTCATAACTAGCCCGCTTACATTCTTCTTTGCTCCGGACGAATGCATCCGCCTCTCCATGTAAGCGTAGCCGTGTTATCGCAATCTTCTCCTGTTCGCCCAAACCACTCAAATTCCCGATCGTCTCAATCTTATCAAGGAAGACCTCCACATCTTCCTCAGCACCTTCTGAAAAACTGATCGCCCATGTGAGAGGAAGATAATTTCTCCCGCTCAATGAAGTCCCTCTGGCCTGGGCAGCTTCATCAGGTCCCGCAGTCCGCCTCTCCTTCAATTCCCTAATCTGCACATTCAATTCATTAATTACTTGCTGGAGCTCCACCTTGCAGCCCAAAACACTCATCTGTCCAGCCATTCTAACCTCCTCATTTACTCATGCAGATCCCACTTCTGACACCAAATTTTAAGTCTGCACCGGGTCATCTAACCCTATTCTGGTGATCTGCATGAGAATGAGGGTGAAAAATCATAAGACTTCCATTGACGAGTAGAGGATTCTTTTATTTCCAAAAGCCCACATTGGTTTCATTCCACCCACTCTGCACTCCGTCTGCCCTCATTATATGTTCTTTCTCCACATGAGGTCTTTCTGCTTTTCTCTCTGATTGGCAATATTGCCCCATCCGTTCTGAGCAGAAGTCCACCTCCTCATATCAGGACTGCAAGACTCTCAATTCTCACTATCAGTACTGCAGAGGTGGGGAGCCCATTTCTTCAAGGTTCTCAATTATATTGAGAGCAAGCAATATTGCAAATGTAGGAGCAGAATTCCTCTTCCTCACACTTCTTTAATAATGTATTATTTCCAAAAGTAATTGATTTTGTCATTTCCAGTTGAGGCTTAGATTGTTTGAGCAAAATTTCATCTCAAATAATATATTTTGAGAGTTCATACTTTGGATCAAAAGAAATATAACCTTCACGTTATCATTGAAATCAAGTGAAGTAGGATCCCCAGGGGCATTACCCAAAATTCAAATGAAATTAAAATCTACATGATTGAACTTGTGATAGTTTTCAACCAAGAGATAAAAAAGAATAGCAAAACATTCTTCAAAAAACTGCGTTGTCAACTAAAACATCTTTTTTGATTTCCAAATTACTGGAAGGAAATGCTTGTTTCAGCCTTATCTTCAGAAAAAAACACGACAGTAAAGAAAAGATTATTGTGTTTAATGATGTGAATGGGAGAATAATTACAAATAAAACAGAAAAGGCAAATTATTTAAATAATTGGTTTTCAAGCTTATACAATAGATCTTTAGTCAATACATTTATGATAAAAACCAATGATAATGCAAGAGAAACTGACAACAGAAAGGATAATTTAAATAAAGATTCTACAGAGAGTGAAAATAAATTCTGCATTAGTTACAAGATGATTAGGAAATAGATAGATTGAAGAGTATTCGATCTTGCAGGACAAATAATATTTCAGGCAATTTATTAAAACTGGGATCAACTGAGACTGTTCGATATTTAAAGGTTTTATTTCAACTAATTCTCAATAAAAATTCCATTCCAGAGGACTGGAGAAAGGCAATGATTATAACAATCCACAAAGAAGGAGTTAAAACAGACGTACAGAATTAAAAGCCGATCAGTTTGACATCAGGACATCAGGGGTAGGTAAGATAATGGAAAGACTAGTCGCCGATTATCACAGAAATTTTTGGGAGGATACTGGATGGTTGTGTAAGTATTAACATGGGTTCAGAAAGGATTATTCATATAAAATGCTGTTGCTGGGTTTATGCCATGATATTTCAGAATCGGTAGATCAGAAATAAGAGATGGATGCCCTTGTAGTATATTTTTGCAAAGCATTTGACATAAAACTGCATCATCAGCTGTTAGCAAAGCTAGAAAAAATGGGATGGATGTGAGGATCAAAAGCTGAGGCAAAATTTTATAATTGGTAGGTCTCAGCGAGTAAAAGTAGGTGAAACTTTATCTGAAAAAAAATAGAAATATGGTAAGGAGTACCCCAGGTAAATGCAATTGGCCCTTTACTTTTCTTATTCCATATAAATGACTTATCGAAGGGCATAAATTAAAAAATCAGACTTTTTGCAGATGACTGTATAATTTGTAGAGAGATTGATTGTGAGAATGATGGCAAAGTGTTTCAGAAAGAAATTGAAGCTGTTGAGAAACAGGCATTTGTAAATGGAATACAAGTCAATATGAAGGAAAGCAAACATAAGACTCACAAATAAAAGGAAAGAGAGAGAGATTGGTTCTGAGTTTAATAGTGAGAAAATTCACAAGGTGAAAAACTGTAGGTGCTTACAGGTAATACTAACTAATAATTTGGATTTGAGTAATCACATAGATAAAATCGTATCTAAGGTGTTCAGAAATGTACATTAAATAATGAGAAACTTAAAGGGAAATAGTAGGAAAGTGAAAGAGTTTGGATATAAAGCAATAGGGAGGCCAATATTAGAATATGTGAAAAATGTATGGAATCCATATAATAACATCAATAGTAAAAAGGTTGAGAAAGTGCAATGAAAAACTAATAGATATGTATTACGCAGAATTAAAAAAGAAGATAGCACAATGGAAATATGCAAAATTCTTAGTTGAAATTAGTTAGAAAAAAGGCAGAGGGTAAATCAATTGGTAGACAACTTTCAGGTAAGAAATGGTGGTGATGGTTTGGCTTAGAATGAGTTCAGAAGTAGATCAGAAGAACCGATTTATATTGCTCGAGGGAATCATAAGCAGAAGTTAAAGCTAAGAAAGCAAAGGACAGTTTTAGCTGAGCCTTCATTCATAAATAGAGGTATTAAAGAGTGGAACAGTTTGCATGAAGAGGTCTTCATACCCTTCACTAAGAATAAGGACTTTAATATATGATGCAGTATTTATTGAGATATATAATTGTAAATTGTGTATGTATGTTATTTAAATTTAGATTCATGTAATGTAAATGTTGTAACACATATAGAGATTATCTATTGTTTATTGTTTTTACTTTTAAAAAACTGTATCATGTTATTTGATTTATCTGCCACCACACTTGTATCAAACCGTGGTTATATTTTGTAAATAAATAATTACTGAAGACGATGCTCCAGATCTTAACAAGCATTAATATCCTTAAAAATGGTCCTTGGTTCAACCAAAGAATGGTTCAATATCTCAGAAAGGTTCTTATAGAAAATTGGACTGTGGGAAATGAAAGGTGGGTGGAAAATTCATCATCCAAAAACTTGCAGTATGCAACCAACTTTTACTCATATAGCATATGCATATAGGATACAAACTCAGAGGCTAAAAAAAAGAGTCACTGACCCAGAAATTTTACCATAAATACCCTGACAGTCATATCAGAGAACAAAGGATATATCAATCCAGGATATCGTGGGTTTAATACAGGAAGGCCCCCAAAGTTACTTTTTCCATAATAATGTTGGCTTGAAACTCAACGTATAATTGCTGGAGGAGATTTTGAAATGTAATTTAAATGGATATGTACCCAAATTATCCTTGGTTTGACTATAGGACAGTTGAAATTTTGCCTACTTAAAGTACACAGGATGGCTTTTAATATTTTTTGGGTAACATTCCGAAAAGCCAGATTGCTGTAATATGGCATATGAATAAGATTTGTGACTACATTTCATATTCAAGGTTAACCTTTCCCAAATTGGTCAGTAGTTCAATGCCAGGGCAGGTTAAATATTCCATATAAAATGTACAGGAAACTCGGATACAATTTTAAGGTACTTCCCAATATGATGTTGTCTTAAACCCCAAGAATAGTTGCTAGAGGAGCTTCTGAAGCATAATTTAAATGGATTTCCACCCTAATGATCCTTGGTTTAATGCTAGTTCGGTTCAAATTTCTCCGGAGTTAATGGCAGTATTCCAGGTCTTTTACAGTTAGCAAGTTTTTGGGTCTGCTGGTCCTAATCCAGACCCTTGCTTGGTTTTGGAACTCATGAGCAACCCAACCCTCGCAGCAAGGGTGGACCCAGACAAAACTGACCACATGGTATATGATTTAAAAGTTACAATCAAATTAAGGCTTGTCATGATTTGATTAGAAATAAGCTAGTGACACATGGCAACATTACTTGGCTAGAGGCCCATTGGCTGGGAAAAAAACTGTTTAAAGGTAAACTTTTGAACCTGCTGTCTTATTTTCTATACCTCTTATTTTATTTTTATAGTATAACCCACCATTATAAGGCTGTAATATATTTTCAAATTTGGAAAGGTCATTTCACCTAAGATATCAAATATCCGTGAAAAAATAAGTCAGAAATTAGGAAAAGTTTTTGTNACTATGGTGGCACTTGGAATTACATAAAATTTTCTGTTTACAATAATGCATTTCTTTTTATTCCTCATTGCTTTACATTAACACTAAAATAAAGCTTGGCCTGTTTCCAAGGTTTGCTCAGTGGCTGTTCTGAGAGGTACCTCCTCTGCTAAGACATTTTCTCTTGAAATCAATAGTTCAGGACTTATATTGAATTGGAGTATAGAGTGCAAACCTGTAATTCTGCCATTCTTGGCAATGATTTAAAATACCCACTGTTTGTTCTTTCAGTGATACATGCTAATATTGAAGGTGGATCTCCTCTGCCTCTATCTACATATGTAACTTTGACATGTACAGTAATATAGACTGTGGCAAAGGTTGGGATGAGCTAGAAATAATTTTCATCCATTTTCCTTGGAATTCAAAGTTTTTTTTAGCTTACTCCTTACATCTTTTAATTTGTATTAAACAAATATCTTAGTAATTAATCAATAGACACTTCACATATTTTACCTGTTTCAGTAGTTCATTTGGTTCATCAAAATTTATTGTGATATCTTCTGAAATCTCTTCCAGAATCAAAATATCTTCATACTTAGCTTGTTTAGATGCAACAATATGAACGCGTTTAGTTACCTAGGGACATTATGAAAGACATATGTACTTAGGATGACCTTAACAAAGTTTTGTAAGAATGCTTAATTATTTCCTTCCTAAAAATTTGTGGTTTTGAGAAGAGTTGTAGAACTACAGATTCTTGAAAAACCTTATTTAAATATCCTAAGACATTTTTCACAAACTCTCTTCCACTGTAATGCTTTTATATTGATGGAATACTAAATAATAAAGAAATACATAAAATTTATAGAAAAACTTTGACTGCCTATTTGCTTTTAAGAGCTCTTACAATAGCAAAATTTGCTAAATTAACTGGAAAAATTAAAATCCCTACCAGCATGACACTACAGTCTATCAGATCAACCTGANTCAGCAACAAAGATGAAAAAAAGCAGACAAAAAAAATGCACAATTCTTACAAAAATTCAGACAAAATGAGATGTTGAGTTTGAAATACTATAAGAAGTAGGCAGTAATATATAATAATTGAGAATATTACAAGGAATAAGAAAATTCGAATAAAGATGAAATATTGGAATAATAATAAATATGAATAATAAACTGAAAAAACAACAATTCACATTATACAACTACAATTACAAAATACAAATGCAACAATTTACAGCATTTCAAATCAATATACCAATGGTAACGCAACTTCTCAGTGGATATTAATAAAACATGAAGTAAATATCAGAATCAACACAAATGACCGTAAAATTAAATAGATACAAAAGCTTTATTCTACTAATGGTAATGTCAACTTCTCAATCAAATTAGATAAAATATGAAAAAATAGCATAATAAAATTGGTTTTATTTAATAAAATATCATACAATAATAGTCTTTTGATTACAATATATTCCATTTAAATCTAAGCAAAGAAAAGTATTCTATGTTCAGAGACAGAGATCATCATGTGATCTGCATGAGAGGATCAGAAACTAAATAAAAGAAGATGTAATATGACAGGGGAAATCTTCTTAGGACATATGTCAATTCCAATAGTAAAATTTGAGAATTCAGATAGGAAAGGAAATTAGGCATGACAAATGGGATAAGTCCTTGCTCTTAATGAGCATGGGTACTAAATTTTCAGTTTCAGAGTGCAAGGAGAAGTGTAGCTTCTTATATCAGAGATCCCTAAATCTGAAGATGAGCAAGGCATATTTTCTTAAATGAGAGCGAGGAAACTGAGGACTTTATATCAGGAGGAATAGAATTCCATAGCTTGCTTGCAGTTATAAGGTAGGAGTTGTAGAATGTTTCAGTTCTGTGGTGAGGGTGTGTTTCTGTGTGACCTGACGATGGTGGTGTTCTACCAAAACCGGTAGTCCTTTTTAAATAAATTGTGTGGAAAGGTGTGCATCTCTCCATCTTATTTTTCAAACATAGAGGCGCTGGGGATGATTGGGGAAGAAAGGGTTTTAGTTGAAGTAATTAAGCACCGACAAAAGAAATGGGTGGGTGAAATATTAAGAGGAGAGGGATTACTGAAAAATGTAGTACTCTACCCTGTACAGAGGCAAAAGATGTTAGATGACATAAAGGGTGGGGTAAGTTGCCAAGTAAAGAAGGGAAGGGCTTTGAATGTGGACTTAAGTAAGTATTCCTTTCTTATTATTTCATGCCTCTCCCTTTTCAAATTTGAAAATATATTACAACCTACAGAATATAATGGTAGGTTATACGGTAAAAATAAAATAAGAGATATAGAAAATGAGATAACAGGTTCAAAAATTTATCTTTAAACAGTTTTTCCCCACCAATGGGCCTCTGGCTAAGCAATCTTGTCATGTGTCACTAGCTTATTTCTAATGAAATCATGACAAATCTGAATTTTTATAGTAGAATGCAAATCAAATGATGCTTGTAGATCTTTTCGGATAAGTGATATGATGAAGATAACAAATTGTTGCCAATTTGTACTGATTATAACTTTTAAATCATATACCACGCGGTCAGTTGTTTATGTGTCCCCCACAGTTTTGTCTGGGTCAACCCTTGCTGCAAGGGTTGGGTCGCTCATGAGTTCCAAAGCCAAGCAAGGGTCTGGATTAGGAGCAACAGACCCACCAACTGGCTACCTGAAACTGGCTAACTGTTAAAACCCCAGAACATTGCCATTATCCTTCGCTGGTATAAAATACAGATTGAATATTTCAATATTTTTTACATTGAAAATGACTGTCATATGTCCTCATATGTGAATGACCTCAAGACATATGATGTTTAAAAACCAAAAACAATTTTCTTAGCTTTCAATGAATAATTGTTCCCCATCCCTGAACATTTGGTTGACTACCCCCTTTCAGCTTCGACCATCCATTTCCATTTTGCCTTTTCATTCTATTTTTTTTGAGAGAAACCTCTCCTTCTCATTAATTTTGCGGACAAGTAAAAATTGATTATTCCCGACATATCTAACCTCCTATATGAATTACCTGCTGCTTTATGGGCACCTTCCTGTTCAATTCTTCTAACTGATTCCTTCTTCTTAGGCAATGGAATTTCTACAGGTTCTCCATGAGATAATTGCCAAAGTTCATATGCAGTGTTGAAAGTTTTGGCAATAGCTAGAGTAGCACATTGAGCCTGTAATGAAATGAATTTTATTTCACCTGGTCTTTCCTTTTTTCTTACCAGAAAAATGGTTATCAAATAATCTCAATTAATATCAGCAAGCAATTATGGCCACAAACTTTAATTTTTATAATATCTGGTAGCATTGGCAAATATGAAGAATAGAAAATTAAGAAAACAAAACTAAACAAAAACTCAAAATTCTATTGTGCACTCTTATTTGATTTAAAAGAGATCAACTAGAAAGAGAAAGAATAGATTCATTACTCACTTCAGAAAACATTAATTCTGAGCAAAGGACCAAAATCATCACAAATACAATGATGTAGATTCAAGTGTGCTTGAGCAGCTTGTTGGAGAGACTTGGGTGTAAGATTTTAGATTTTTGTAAAGATGTGCACTCCAATAATTCAGAGAATTTAAATTAAGTATTGGGGAGAACTGGGAATTAAAATAACAATAATTCTATGATTGCATAGAGCTACCTGACAATGGCATCATTATGAAAGAAAAAATACATTATCAAAGAAAATTCAGATGGGGTAGCATACTGATTTAAGTTCAGCTCAGTTCATTTCCATAGGAAAGGTTGGAAACTCTTTGAGATTATGCATTACCAGCTTGTCAAAACAAAGAAAAAAGGTGGTGGTGAATAATTTTCTTAGTTATTTTAATCTCAACATGCATGAAGATATGAACAGATTGAAAAGTTTTGATCAAAATGAAAGAAAATATGTTTATTTTCTCACTATAATGAATAAAAAGAATTAGAATCAAAAGATTCTTCTTACCATTTTCCTCTTCCTGCAAAGGAATGCATGGCATTCCATAGTATCATTGGAATTTGAAGCAATGAATGCAAATACATGACTGTAAGCAGCATCAGAAGAGCAGCAGGAAATCCTGAAATGTAAGAATTAAACTCAAAATCACCTTTTTATTGGAAAGGAAGTTTTTATTTACAAATATGTGCATATATGTATGTATGTACTTGCATATTTGATTATTTCTGGATACCTCTTTTTTTAGATTCAGAATATATTCATTTATGAATTAATGAGCTCCTTGGCATTTGTTGTATCATAATTAATGGCATTTTTAAATATATGTGAAAAATCGAAGTTCAGTAGTTTGGAATGTTTAATGTTGCATATGTGACACCTGAACAGAAAAGGGCATTTACAAGTGCAATAAATTAGGCTAAGAAAATAAATGGATTTTACTACTGAGGTTATTATTCAGATAAATTATGGAACATTGTTATTTTAGCTGAGGATATCACCAGACTGGGGAGTTGCCAGACATACCCCATTTATGGAATTAAATTTATAAAAAACTCATATGGTAAAATATTGAATGGAGAACAAAAAATGATTTCATGATTTTGCCAAAGGTAGATATTTTGATGCTGAAGATTTGAAAAACATGCTTATGTCATATTTCCATACATAGCTTTAGGATATGATGTGATCACAGTTTATTTATGCCTAAGGTTAATGATGAATTCCCCAAAAAGCTAACCATGATTACACAGATTCCCTTATTTTGAATAACCCAAAATCTTTGTATAATACCCTGAAACCAAATTTTATATCTGGTCTGGAAAGTATTAGTAATGTGATCAGGATCAAACATGATCCCAGCAAAAACCTATCATGTGATTCAACATTTAATATTATTTCAGGGTTTATTCCGTTTATTGCATAATTATGCATAACACATCAAGAGCTCCATTTACTCAAAGGAAAAATTTTCATGAAGAAGAGTTTTTAACTAACAATAATAGTATTATCAGGACTCAAAACTAAGAAAATAAAAAATATGAAGGTTCATTAGAATACAGGAACATCAAAGTTACTAATTCACCTGTTAACCCTTAAGAGGTCAAGTAGAATATACAGATGTTATGGGTTGCACACAATGTAAATGACCATGTTTTTAAGATGTCTAAAATAAACCTATATACATAGATTATTNTTTTTTTTTTGAAATGGTTTTCACATCCTTTTACAGATTCGGAGCTTGACATCAGCATAATTTACACCAAATATACTGATGTGCTCCATATAAATACAATCTTTGAGATATACACCACTTTCTTGTAGAAATGTAATAGCAAATACACAAATTATATAATTGTGTGCAAAAAAGAGATTCATGAGTGTAATACATAATTTGATCTCCTAGACAGTGCACAGTTGGTTATGAAAAGTTTGCAAGATGGCAGAAGAAAAATCATAGTAGAGTAACTACTGTTTGAATAGTCCTCAAACCTTGTTCTATTGTGTAAAATGCTTCAATGATAAGATATACCAAAGCCCAGATAAAGGATTGTGATACAAATAGTCTGGGTGGCTCCAACAAATAATGTTGGAGCCACCTGGTCTTTTAGATAGTGCACGACTCCTGATAATAGTATATATGAACGTAAACTCACCTGTAGATGGAAATGTCAAGCTGAGCTTCCTCAGTAACAGCATCAAATACTTTAATCCCACGGAGAGTCACATATAGAATCACTCGCTGTAATTTCTTACCACTTGCCTTGGCCTAAAATAAAGAAAAAACAGTTTAGAGCACATAGATATACTCATTAAATTCATATTAAAATTGAATTTTTAGAACTAATGATGAACTTAAATGAGAAACAATTGACTTCGTATTTTCCACACAATTTTATTAACAAACCAGTTTTGGCGTTCCAGCCATTAGCAGGACCTGATGATGTAGGATGAAATAGGAGCGTTAATAAAATTGTGTCAAAATATAAAGTCCATTGTTTCTCATTTATTAAATGGCATTCCATGAAGTAAGGTCCAATAATGTTGATTATAACATATATAAGATTTTCAGAGGTGCAATATATGGTTAAATATATGGTTGTATGTTTCTCCAATCTGATCATTGATTAGTTCTAGTATGTTTATGATGCTTGTATAAGATTAAGATGAAAATTTTTCTTTGGCAAATGAAAATTGCATTCTTTATTTCATTGTGATTTCTAGATAATGAGCATTAATTTCCAAAAAGTGGTGAACATTTCATTGAGTGCTTAAATACTTGGACTTCAGAAATGTGTACATAACAGATTCAGTATTAAATACAAAGCAGTAGAGGATCTTTGAAGTTGTGTTGCTGTTGTGAGGGAGAGAGAGATCATGTCACAGATGTCACAGGCTGACACAATTAATTCTGGACCTGCTTCCTCATCAAAATCAATATTATTGTACTTGCAAGAAAATCAGCATCACTTCTGTTGATTCAAAATTTCCCTTAATTTGCATTGACATGAATCATTATCATTGCATTTTATCAACATCATTTATGAATATATATTCACAGTCTCTATTTAGAGGGTGATTGGTAATATGGTTGATGACTTGGCAGTTTAAAATAAATTAGGCTGTAGAATAGGAGAGAAACCCCTTGAACAAGTTATTGCTGATATTGAGCCAGGCATTGAGTCCCTTGATAGCAGTGCTAAGAACTTTTCTAGTTTCTTGTGCATTGAAAATTCAAGATAACCTTTCTTCCTATAAACCATGATACAATTTAAAGTATTACCACATTATAAAGCAGTTGAAGACAAAGGATTGTTTTTATGTTAAGACTGATAAGGGGAACACTTTTGTGGTATTAGATAAAGAACAGTATATTAAAAAGTGTGAACTTTTAATTAATGAGGGTCCTTATCTTCTGATACTGAAGTCTCCATAGAGTGAGTTTGTTTTACCAGTTGAAGATACTTTAAAGGTTTGTTCTGGACTTATTCATCCTGCTTTAAAACCTAGTCTGTCTGTTTCAAATCTTTCTATTCCTAAGCTATACTGTTTGGCCAAAATTCATAAGAGTAATCAAGCTATGAGGCCTATTGCCTCTGCAGTAAACAGTCCCACCTCTCTTCTAGCCAAGTGGTTGAACTCACTGTATAAAGTTATTCCCTTTATTGATCCTCATTCTGCACTTAATTCATTTGATTTTACTAGTAAGATGGGGTATGATTGGTGGGGATGGGGGTGATTCTTAAGAAATCTAAGGTTTTGGGTTCCTTGTATGTAGTTTGTTTCCTAGTTTTCCTATTCCTGAGACTCTTGAAATTTAAATAAACATTTGAAAGATTTTAACCTAGAGGATAATTTAGTTGCTGAATATTTAATTTTAACCAGATAATGAATGGCATAAAATTTTTTTCAATTCAATAATAAGTTTAACTCTTAAAATCATGGTACTGCTATGGAAAACCCCTTATCTCCTTTTTTAGCTAACATTTTTATGCATCATTTTGAAAAACTGTGTGTGGATTTCTTTGAATACATTCCTCAAATTTGGTACATATATGTTGACAACATAGACTGATAAGCCTTCTTCTAGATGATACCAGGTTTCATAAGGAGTTAAGCTTTATTTTAGACACTGCATCATAGCTGGGTTTTGATCCTTTGAAATTGTTCTGCCCTTTCTCCAACTCCCGATTCATCGGAAAAACATTATATCAACTTGCCATACTACCCACACCTCATGAAAGGTTTAATAAACATTTCAAACATAATTGTATCCTTTTCTAACACCCTTAACACTAAGAATTTATTAGTTAGTACCAAAGATAAAGATAGTGCATTACACAGATCTGGCATTCATGAAATGCTTGAATGAAATGAAAATTTGCGTTGATTGTGATTTAAAATACATTGGACAGTGTAGGAGACACGTTAAATTGTAACTATTATCTGTTCACTGGATGTTTGTGGGTTAGGGTGAGAAAAAAAGATGTCATCTTCTCTCTCTCTCTTTTTGTAAAGGAAGCCAATATGGAATAGGATCAATGACCGCCTCCCATTAACAAGAACATGCAATTTGATAGGCATATTTCATCAGCACACTTAATAAGCCAAGATGAAAGCAAAAACACAGTAAAGACACAGTTAAGATGAGATTCGCAAAATAGAAATTAGAAACGAGTAAAATAAAATCAGGTTCGATAGATTCCTAGGAATATCATGAAAGGACAATCTTCAGTACTTGAGAGGGGGCCGTCCCATGGGAGTTATTCTTTCTAGCTATTCCGATTATTATCAGCCCTTAATGGGAAGCCTCTATTGTTATTGGGACATGTCTAGTATGTAGCTCTTATGAATGAAACTGCTGAAGATTGAAAGAAAAGGGCACAGAAGAAAGAAACTTTGTAAAGTAGGAAATGGATGGAAAAACTGATGCGATGTCAAGGATAAAGGAAAGGAAGGTAACTTAGTAGGTTGAAAACCTACGAAAATCCCAAAGGAATAACAAGTGTGAAGAATAGCGACACGACTGAGACTCGAACCCAGGTCTCCCACTTTCCGGGCAGATATTCTAACCACTGAACTACCGTGCCGCGTCTCTCTCACACTGTTAAGGGAATGCTTTGTATATTTTTATTAAAAATGCTTATAAAATCTTTTGAACACTATTTTAACTCTCTCCTATCGCCATAATAGTTTATTCGAGTAAAATTTATATCAAAAGATTCATTGTTCTCTCCATCATCAATAGTTGAATTCAAGAAAATTTTCTTTTATGACGCCAATTAGTGTTCTCCCGCTCCGAAATAACAGATGAAAACACTCAATAACTAGATTTCAGAACAATTTATCGAACTAAAATTGAAAATTTCTATCATACTTAATCATCCTATCCGGTATAAATGTGTCAATAATAACACGCGTATAGACAGATAATCGACTCGCATAATCATACATAAAATGTGATTATATTTGTCTCTTGTGAATTACTGTGAAAATGTTCGAATCCTGGACTCAAAGAGACAACAATTGTCCTCTTGGCAAGTTTTTTTTTAGATTCCAGCCCACTTTTCAAAGTTTCCCTAGTGAAATTTTTATCTCTTACTCAAATTGCAAACATATCGAATAAACAAGTGGCAGAGAAGATAGGCTGTAGGTAGACAGGTAGGCTGTTTAGCGACAGTTGCCTGTGACTTGACTTGTTATTTATTTATGCTGGGTCAGATGAAGCCGAGTGGCCCCCTCTTCCCATGGCCCAGCGCTCTCTCTAAAGGTCAAGTACAAAAAATACATATATACAATTTGTACATAGGTAAAAAATAATTACAGGCAGATATCTCTACAATAGGGGGAGAAAAAAAATATTTACATGTGGATAAGTAAATGTTTCAAAATTAAGATACGTAAGGGGAAAAAAAGGCACTTTTCACAAAAGGGGGAGGGAAAGAAAAGAAAAAGAAAATCACTCACAAAATCACACTCATTACATGTATCACTCACACTCACTGTCACCAACACACACGTGTTTTATATAAGTACACACATATACACATACACATGTACATACTTAGACATATACATACATGTACACATACACGCACCTATACACATATTTATTGAAGAAAATGTTTCATTAGTTTCGCCCTGGTTGGGTTACTCCTTATCGCGGGGGGCAGCTCGTTGAATTCCCTCGCAAATGTTGTTGCGTAAGCCCCCGCCATCCTGGAGGTCCGGTGAGATGGAATCCGGAAAAGTTTCTGGGAGTTCCTGGTATCAAATAGGTGCCCCGCCCCCAGGAGGCGGAGGTTATGCAACACATAAGTCGGGGCTCGGGCCTCCAACACCCTCAGTCCAGAGAGGATGATNTATATATATCCGGAGAAGCGTCTATATAATGAGATATATATATATACACACACACACACACACGAGGAAAAGTTGCTTGCAAGATTAATGTAAGATAGATTAACTAAGGCATTTTACACCTCCTGCTACACTTCACCTGCTATAAACGGACTGCCATCCACGAACTACAATAACCTAAACGAATTATACAAAATACGTCCATACGATTTGTCCTAGCATCGAACCTGGGTCAATTGGGACAAATATCCTTACGGCGTACGATAGAAATCCCTATCTTCTTTAGATGTAGCGAATTTCAACCTTCTACCAGACCGGGAAATACCGTAAGGAATTTTTGAAAATTCGGTCGTTCGAATGGTCCTAAGATCGAACCTGGGCCTTTAACGCAAAAAGCTTTACGGCATACGATAGACAATTATCTATTCTAACAACACCGTGAATTGCAAGTTTCTATCTTAACGGAAAATACCCTAAATTAATTCATGAACTTCAGACATACGAACTGCCCTAGCATCGAACTAAGGATATTTAGGGTAAAACGCTTTAGATATACTATAGAGGTGTTTGATTTCTATCGATGACGTGAATTTGAACGTTCTATCTTACCTAGAAATACCCTAAATGATTTCCTGAAACTTTTGCACTAAGAATTTACCTAGCATCAAACCTGGAGCCATTAGGTATAAAGCTCTTGCGGAAAGCGGAAGATAAAATCATTTTCTAACGATTCCGAAAATTTTAACGTTCTATCTTTATGCTAACTACGCTAAACGAATTTTTGAAAATGCGATCAATGCATTCTTATGGGAAAATGGCCGTTTTTGGGGCCTCCTAGAATCGAACCCATGATGCCTAGGGTGGATGTCCGCTTCTTTCCTAGGTGTCCAAACCTCCACCTTACATTAAGCTTGCAAGCAACTTTTCCTCGTGTGTGTGTGTGTGTGTGTATATATATATGTATGTAAAGTACAATGTGTCTGATCGAGGCCCACTTTTGCATTGATCAAATTCCATTGCATAATTTTTCTCCTAAAAATGTGTACTAAATGTTCAATGTTTCACACACTCATATCATTTACAGTTTTAAAGAAGATTTTCTCTGCTTAAGTTCCTTAATTAGAAATTATTTTTTTAGTTTTACATATGTTGTTAGGGCGAGGCCCATTGACCCTAACCTCGACAATCAGGTGTCAAACAATGCATAAATGTACTAAATGACTCAATATCTCTTGTATATTTTATAAGGTAAATTGTTCCTAATTATGATTTTCTGCATGTTAGCCTTTTATGACGTACAATATTCTACTAGCTGAGTTTTTTTAGCCAATGATAGTTTTAAAATAGTAGTATGATAGTATAATGATAGTAAAAAGTGAAACAATGATGGAAATGGAAAGGGATATATATGACGAGATACAGAGGAAACTACTCACATGTTTTGGCAGAGNATCCCATCTCCAGCGAAAAAATTGCTGGCCGCGCCGTGTAATGCGTTACCCCCATACTTAAATTTGTTTTTCTCGTGTTACTTATAAATTAAAGGTTTTGTATTTGCACAGAAAATAAATTCACTATTTTCTCAGAAATTTTCCTGCTTTCCAGAAATCTTCCAGACAAATAAGACGAAAATAGCTGGCGACTACATTCTTCAATGCATTTTCTCAGAAATTCTCGACCTACCCATTAATTTCTATTGAATATTTACCTCAAAAACGTTTTTCTACCAAATTAATAATACGAACGGCACGAGGATGATTTGAAGCAGAATTTTATGTCAAAAATTTATTATTTATTAAATTAGAGAGCTAAATCCACCCGTTCATTCAAATCAAGCATTTCATTTAATTGTAGTATTTTTGTTTTTCTGTAATTATGTTATTAATTAACCTAGAATAAAGCACACTGTTATTTGCGGCATAAAATGTACTCAATACTGAAAACATTTTTAACTATTTTGACTAGCTTTATGTTTTTGTGCTATTAATGTTGCAACAGAACAAAATTCTACATTAGGAAATTCACGCTCTCGATTACGGATGGCGGTCCTTCGTCCTATTGGCTTCCTTTACAAAGAGAGAGAGAGAGAGATATGACATATTTTTCTCACTCTAACCCGCAAACATCTAACGAACAAATAATATATTTACAGAACACGTAGTCCATTTCAAATCCGGAAGGTTTTCCCATTCCAGTGCTGCCAAGCAGTGTTCCATGGTGGAATTTTCCCACAGTACCAGTACTGACTAAAAGCAGATCCACAGCTTTGGCACTGGTCTCAATTTTTGGGAGAATTTGCATATTTATAAGAATAAAAATGCCTCCATGAATCTCGATATTGATTTTAATAAAACTCTTTACAGATTTTACTCGATACTCCACCGTTTTCTCGCGCCTTGACGTTGGCTAGTCCATTTGTTTATTCTGTAACGATGCCAGAGGATGCGAAATGCACATCGGACAGGACTCTCTTTTATGGTTTACGGAGTACTCCCCAGATATTAAATTAGGCTGTATTTCAATTTTCTTTTTATTTAAGTGGACAAAACGTATGAAATGCTAACCGAAAACGTCGTTTCCACCCGTCCTTTAGCGGGAGCAACATCTTAAATATTTACCTTCGATAAGATAAGCGCCGAGCGTAAAATAGGGTAATTATGAATCTTCGGTATTGCTTACCAATCTGATCACGCTTTTGATGGCTTTTGCAGTAGCGGCATCCCCTTTGGGGGCTGTCATCAAAGTGCTTCCTAAATACTTCACGTAGATTCTCACCCCGAGACCAACATCTACCGCTTCCTTCGCAGATTCAGAGTCATTCCCCGAATGAGACCACTCTTCCAGTAGTTCTGTAAGAGAACAATTTAATTTACATCCATTAAGTGCTGGCAGACAAAAAATGAATCGATTTGTTATACTTTTATAAAATGTATGTAATCTTCACCCTGTGAATAGCAAAACACATTTGAGGTGAAGCTTAGTAACTTACATAGAGAACATTTTTAAAACCCTAAATTTGTTCGCTCAAAACAGATAGATTGTATATGCCCACAATAGCGCGTCATGGCTTACATTACAATCCCGACAGAAATTTCGCTTTTGTTGAATGACACGGTTTCATGAGGAAATGACACTTAAATGTTAATTATCACGCTTAATCCTTAAGTTTGCTTTCCGTTTCGAAAATAAGATTCATAACATCCTAAAGTTTGTTCCACAAAACTAAGTTTAGTGGCAAGTAACAGTAAAACGAGCGTTATTTATTTTATTCAATCGGGAAATAAGCACCACCTAACTGTCTTAAATAATACCTAAATGTCTACATTTAATATAAAGTATAACAGAGTTGAACGCTTCTTACGTTGAGAGAGGATAATGGCCAAAGAACACTACCGAAGGGAAGGGAACATTAAAAATACTACAAGCTTACCGCACCGTTTAATATCTAAGTTATATAAATTACATTTAAATCATATTTTAGATATAAAGGAAATAATCAATGGAAAGAGCTTTTAACGTTGGTTAATGTCTGAAAGGAGATGTGAGTCACAAGTAGTCCCTACTAGTAAGTTTCTACGAAGTAAAAATGAAAATAAATAATTTTCAGGCAAAACGAAGACAAATACTTAACACGAGATATATTTGAATAGCGCAGAAATATACATGGTCTTTCATAATATTTTCGTTAAAACATGTTTGAAAATCAAGTTAAGATCGTTATTATTTTATCCAAAAGTTGTTTCGTTTTTTGATTTTATGACTCTGTGGCCAGTGAAATTATACGAAGCTTCGAGTAATTTCTATGATATACAGGATGTAAACATGTTTGGTCAGAGATACTGGCGTTAAGTTAAAAATGTTAGATAAATTCTTCCTATCCAAATTTATCTCTACTGGCCTCATAATTATTTTTTCAGCTGTTCTAATTAATGGATGAAAGAAAATGGATGATAAAAAATGGATGAAAACGTCACTTGGTTGTGTACTGCTCAGGCCCACTTGCGAAACGGTAAATGCTATGACAACATCATTTTGCGGAAAATGCGCCGATATTTCGCAATAAAAAG
The DNA here is from genome assembly GCA_000376725.2 of Ladona fulva. Lineage (NCBI taxonomy): Eukaryota > Metazoa > Arthropoda > Insecta > Odonata > Libellulidae > Ladona > Ladona fulva. Next base: position 178,399 of record KZ308897.1, on the reverse strand, counting down.
GCAAAGGTCATTCAGTCATCCTTTCAACTGACTGAAATGTACGTTTCTGTTCACTTCTGTCTGTATTGTTTACTCTTTATTTGTATAAATATTTCCTTTACTGGAAGGAGTATTTCACGGACATATAAAGCGATCGATATATGAATCGAATAAATTGGCAGTGCCGTGGCCCAATTTAGACCTTCCAGATGTTCACCTAATGGTACACAATCTTCCTCTACACCACTGGATAGATTTTACTCCAGATCAGTCTGAAACAATCGTATTCACTGGTTCATTCTTACGTTTCGGAATACTGTGCTCTTAAATTCAGCAAATCGCAAGTTGATTCTTAAGGATTTAACAGGATAAAAATGAGGCAAACTATAGTCTAATCCTGCGGTTGAATGAAAGAAGAGGCGTGTGAGATGTATACATGTATGAATAATTTTATAAGAGTTGTCGTAGATGAGTGCTCAAACAATTCAATTTTGTCCTTTTCCGTCACATTTAAGTTGTTATGCAGAAATAATATTAAAACTAACGAGAAAAAGCAAAATTCCCTTGCAGGATTGCAAAAAATAGAATTTATTCTCTCACCCGTTGAGATATTCGTCAGTTTCTGTGACATAGAGTTTATATGGAAAAACTAATACGTCTACAAAGTCCATCTCTTGGTAACTTTCTGCATCGTTCCAATTAATAGATTCCCGAGAAAAATATGTATAAATTCAATGATATAGAAACAATAATAATATTTGTATAATTCCACAATCTAGTTCTTCAAATAGAAGCAATTGCGTGAAGAGAATTAGAATTTCATCAAATGCGTTGTTTAGTATTCAACTGTTATTCAATTGCAATTCATAAGACTGTTCATGCTTACAATGATAACATAAATTCAATAAATCTGGTTATTGCACAGTAGATATTGAACAAGATCCTGCTGACGAGTGAGTAAGCTCTATGGTTCAAGAAAAATGAAAAATAAAATATAAAAACGGAAATAAAACGTTTTAAGTGGAATGAAAGATACTGTGAGTACTCAGGAGGTGGGTTACATTGGAATTGGTAATGCTTTCAAACGGAATAACAAAGATGAAATAAGAAAGACGTCTGATCCGGAAGAGAGCCGAAGGGTAAAAGAAAACTGGTTAAATACAATTCTTTCGTGAACTTAGTGAAACTTGTCATTATTAGCCCTGAAAAAATATCGGGGAAAAGGCATCGACATATATGACTATAACATTAAAACTATCACAGTAAACCTGTTGGCCGGTATTGTCGGCTATATGGGTGTGAAATGTTCATTCTGAGAATGAAGGACATTCAAATCCGTAAAAGTATGTTTGGATGATAGAGAAACAAAAGAGGGAATGATGATGGGAGAGAATAGGTTTCCATTGAAGAAATGAAACGGAAACAAAAGATAAACAAGGACAAGGAGATAAAGGAGGGTCGCCTATGGACCGTGCTGCTGCCAGATAAATAAGTCCTTCCAAACACAACGAAACAAGAGAGTGCGTGAAGGCTGGAAAAAAATGGAAAAGATAGAATAGAATAGCGTAGTTCATTAACTCCATACACAAATAACAGCAAAGAAGGGTATATGTACGCATATAATTCTTAAAAATTCAATCACTTATCACCTACCAATTCAATTCCCTCGCTTTGGGTAAATATTTGCTTAAAATAAGGGTCAGGCCTTTACGTAACGTACAATTAGTGATCAGTAAAGAAATAATGTGATAATTTAAACGAAGAATTGTTATAAACAAAGGATAAGTGTACATAATTTTTACTCATGGAATTTTTTTAATGGTGTCCGCATTTTCATGACGTTGACCGGAAATTTTTACCATATTTGGTCAACTTCGACCTCCTGAATAACTCTTACAATCAATGTATATAGAAAGCATAATGTTATGCAAAATGTATTCAAGAGCGAAATTTTCAAGCCCAGATTCAATAAATGTTTTTATATTTTGGCAATTTTTTACGATATTTTTATTTTTCATGTAGAGTAGGAGAATTTACTCAAAAATGGAATTTCTAAAATCTAGATTGCAATCATTTTGGAATTTTTGGCGAGCTTTTTTCTGTTTTAACTTTTACTTCTTCTTTGCTGTGGGAAGATAACTGTAATGGTTGTGAATGCACGCGATCATTATTTATATAAATAAAAGAATAAATATGGAAAAGTAAAATGATCCTGTCTTACTGCCTTTACCTCTATTTTTGTAATATTTGCATTATTTAGTGATGTATCGAAAAAATTAATCGTTATAAAAGTTTTTCATTAATTTTGGAATAACACAGTATAGTACATTTCTGATTAGAAATTTACTATAAAAATATATGACATTTTCTCTAAAATCTTGGAGGAGCCATCAATAACTACGGTTTCGGAAATTTAATTTAGGATGTTATAAAAACGTTTATAGTCTTCATTGTGGTTTTAATTATATATGAGCTATTTCACATTACACCGTTCAAGAAATTATTATGTAAATATTTAAATATTTTGTTTGTAAATTTGGTCGCAATGTCACATACTTAATCACTTACTTCGCTTTCACCAAATTTGACGAGATTCTCTAATACTTAAAAATGGTTAGAATATCTTCAGTAGTTTTTGTTTAATTCAAGGAAATTTATCGCCTGGATATATACACTCACTATCGCAGATGGAAAAGGTGGGACAGTAATAATCAGCAGAGAGGTCTGCTTTCTATTAATAGGAGACGCGGAAGAGAAGAGACAAAAATCTATGCATTGAATACGATGTAAAGGATTGGATAGTCTGAGTAAACGGAGATAAGAATGCACAATATATCGGCATTTTATTCTTTTCTTCGCCTTTGACCTCGGCCGAGGCAGGAAGTGCGTGATCCACAAGTTTGACCCTTGGACACAAGCACTGGAAAAGACTGAAACTACGTCTTAACTGTAATAATGTCTGATAACTAACGATCGGTGAAGATTTTGAGAATGAAAGGCGAAGCATGTGAAGGTATGAAGGTAATAGTAAAAAATGCGAAGCACATAAGGTAATGGAAGCACTGGAGCACCGGCATCCTTTGTTGAATTTAGGTATGTACCTAAAATTAAATGGATGCACGAAATATGATTGTGCTGATTAAAAGTAAATAATCCGGTAAACGTGTTAATCATCAGCAATGAAACTATCACGAGAACAAAAGTAGTCCAAAAACTGCGACAGATAGGCGACGAACACCTGGGTGAGGAAGATACAAGAGTGACAGACATCATAGATAAAGTTAGATCACTAAAATGAATGTGGGCAGGCCATGTTGCGAGAAGAATCGAAAACCGATGGACATAAGCAGTTCTCAACTGGACACCAAGAGATGTGAAGAGACCAAGAAAAAGGCCGAAGGACATGTGTAACAGAGACATCATGAAGTACCTAGAGGTAACATGGCAACGAGAAGCTCAGAATAACGCGCTTGGGAAGGCCTGCATCCGATGGATAATCGGATTGAAAATGGCTAACTGTAAAGACTGGTAAAATGCACTGGTCGAAGACCTTCTTCAAGACCATTGGCATTTTTTACTTTAGAATTTACGAGTTCCTTCCGAAGGTGCTATATCCAAATTTAATTCTTCTGTTTACTTCATTAATCCTGTTGTTCTCTCCCGACGTACAAGAATTCAGGAATAAATGTCACTTGCAATAATTATTTTTCATCTATTATATTTATAACCTTTTCTAATTTATCTAGCAGATAAATTAGAAAATGTTAAAATTTCTCTTGTTGGAACAGTAAGAAAAATAAGGCGAGATTTGCCACCCGGCATCCACATTAACAATGAGATCTATACAACTAAAATCTATCGGAACAAACTTGGACACATTCTTACGTATTATCAAGTGTAGAAAAATAAAAATGTTCTCTTTCTAAGCACGATGCATTCCGATGTAATAATTCCAAAAACAGATTAATAGAAACCTAAAAGTCTTATTTTACAGCAAAAATAAAGTAGGAGTTGATATATTAGATAGCATGTGTAGAAAATAATCCCCTCGTTCAGCGATAAGAAGATGGCCTGTCCATGTTTTCTGTAATGTTTTATATCTGGAATCCATAAACTGCTGGGTATTGTTCAGAGAAGTAACAAATAGTAAACTGAGCGGAAAAAAGTATATTTAAAGACTGGTAGAAGAAGCGGTGGGGATACAGATTGAGGCTAAACCCTCATCTTCCTACGAAACACACGCTAGCCCCATTACAACACCAAAGGGTAGGAAAAGGAAACATTGCCAGATTTCAATAAAATTGCAAAAACAAATCAACAAATGTATGTCTTCGTTGTAAAAGAATTATTTGTGGAAATTTTTCGGAAAAAATAACTGTGTACAGTGTGCAAATAGAAGATTTCCATATATGTAAATATGTGTTTAAATTTGTATGGATTGTAATTTTATGTATTCTTGTTATTTCAAAACACTAGTGTAATATTATCATTTGCCACATAAAAGAATTTTTATTTATAATAAAGCGCAATTTTCTGACAGGTGTGTTTTGTGTGTGTATGACGCTTGAGCATACTTAAATGCTGATGAAGAAATATTTGAAATTGCTGATAAAGAAATTATTGAAAATATTAATAATTAATGCAAAATAACGATATTTGTTTATATGAGTAGATAAAGCATTTAAAGTGCCATTTTATGAAAAATAAAATTACTCTTAGATGCTGAGAAAACTTTATGGGTCAAAATGCCCCCTTTCCGTAGTAGAAGTAGTATTACTAAAAGTGCTTCGACTGCTTTGGTCATTTCGCAAATAGGCCCCCACCGGGAATGAACCCCGGAAGTTCGCCGAAGTCGAACGCGTTGCCCACTTGGCTATCTGGGAGACCCCCTTTCCGTCCTTCCACTAATTCCTCAGGGGGAAGACAAGTAAAAGTGCCATAATCTTTTGTGTTTCAATAGGCGCCTCACTTGCAGTTACGGCCAAGGCACAATCAGCACGGTTCAAATGCTTGGCGCGCATTCTCGTCCCGAGGAGTCGGCAACGTTGTCCCGCCGGAGCGACGTCACCACTATAGGCCGCCTCATATCTTTTCCCCCAATTCATTTAGGAAAAAATCGCCTTCTCTTATTTTTTCTAAATCATTTAAATAGCGCGTAGTAAAAATTTCAACTGCGTAGAATCAAATGTGTAGAAGGAGATCGATTTTTAATTCAGACGCTTATCAAAGGTCAACAAATCACGGTCGGATCTCAGAAACGAGAATTTTGCTTCGCGATTACATATCACATTTCTGCTAAAAGTTTTTCTGTGACGCCTGGTCATTGTTCCACAAAGGTGTGAAGATGACCGAGTCATGGGTTTGCGCGAATTTACCGTGTTTTGATTTGGTTTACGTCGACTCACATAAAGCATGAGACCCATATTGACTCTTAATGTGTATAATTTAAAGAAAAATAAATGCTCTTTCGAACGATGTATAACATGTCCCAATATAATGGCAGATGATTAATGGGTAACGCGTCAAAGTCCAGGTCTATACTATTTTCAATCCGACAGCAGGTAGTGCGAAACTCCCGTCCTCCTAGTGTTAAAATAACTTTTTTCATTTACCAACTAGCAGTGGCGTAGCTATAGGGTAATAATGTTGGGTCCGTACCCCCATATTAGTCCGTCCGTGGAGAGTCCCTGGAGTCCGGAATCCACCCTTAGGTCCTGATTAAAGACTAATCCTAATGAATGATTTCTAATTAATTATTAGAAACACTTCTATTTTCTCGTTAGTTGGTCCCTGCGGTGTTTATTGGAATTTTGAAATTCAGAAATTATAGAGACTTCCCTCATCTTCAATCGTCTCTCTTCATCCTACCATTGATTATGCATGGAATTAACTTCCAAACGTATTTGTGCAGAAAAATTCATGAACTCGGGCTACACAATTGCGTTTATCGTGCCCTTTGTATAACCACTAAAGTTCTTAATATTCATTCATCAAACATGTTTCTTGGAATTTAAAATCAAAACCATAATACAAAAATTAGAATCGGTTTTACTATCTTCGCTACTGGTTCGGTTTTGTAGGACGATTATTTCTAGATAAATATTGTCAAAGAAGTAAAGCCTGTAAGAGATGGAAAAAAATATTCTTGTGAAAGGAAATTTTCGTGTCATCTAGATTACCACCCAGAATATTTTTGTTAAGTAAAGACGAATTTTGATCAACAATAATCCTATTATGAAATCTTTCATTTCATACTGTTATGTTATCAGGAAGTGCAGTATATAATTTAAAAAAATGTGTTCCTCAATACATTTTTTTGAAGTTACCGGTATCGGATACAGAAAACCCCGTTTTAAGCGCTCCCGCTTTATGCATGGTTTTATTTCGGTCTCCGTCCCTAACACACTAAACACATGGTAAAAATACAGCTTAAGACGCTCTTTAAGACGGATTTTCCGGTCCCTAGATGTACTGCGAACCTCTACAGCCGAATATCCACTTCATTTGATTGATCTTTGCACATTTTCCGTAACGCCGTCATCACATCTCCTCTTCTGCCTCGCCTTATATATAAGAGGGTTTCTTTCGACACTCTTCTTACGATGACTAATTCAGTGATAACAAAATTAAGGTATCATGAAAAAAATCTTTATCCCGCGGTAGGAGCCGAATCTAGCTATGAGATAGAATGGATTATTCCCCATCATTCTCTTCACAGGGAAGAACTGAAGATAAAAAGGCGCTTGATGGTGTCCTTACGTAGCAAATACAAGTTATAAACATATCAAATTAACCAGAGTAGCAATGAAGTGTTTTTGTGGTCTCTTAAGTGTAGCATTGTAATGATCGTGCACTTTGATGATCTCGAACCTTTTTTGTTAAACGATTCGATATTCATATTTATTGGTATGTTTGAAAAAAATTGCTTCATTCTATCGAAAAAATGATGAAAATGAAGCAATAAAATGAGGCGTTTTCTTTGCTCAAAAACTTGATCGTATTCAAGCATAACATTGACAGTATGACAAGAATAATCTAATCAATCAATTAACATAAAAACCAAGAATCAAACCAATCCATCACAGCGTTAATTCTAGTTATCACATTTTCACCTGTCGTTAAATAAAAAAAAGCTTACTAAAGAAGATACCTTTTCGTTTTAAGTTGGATANAGCTTAAGTAATTAATGGGCGAACGGTGGATGTGAAAGTGATAACTCGATTCAATGATAGTCGGTCGCACCGAAATTTACGTGACTTTTACCCATAAAATCGTTCTTATACATCGGTGTGCCAAAACAATGATAACAGAGGTTATAAATAGATATTTGAGATGATAAAATTTGAATCAGACGCTCCCTAGTAGCAGCAGGAGTGTTCTAGAGGCTTTGAAGGAGTAGGAAGCGGAAGGCGACTCGAATCTCGCTAAGGGAATCAGCATAGGCCCAGCAAAATTGGCAATGAATTATTACGGGTATTATTAGGGATACGTGCCACTATGCTTGCCTTATTTGCCCTCATAGTTGTTGGGCCATAGACTGTACTTACTTGACACTCAGAAATAGATCCGTGATTTGCGGAATCAATATAGCTCATCGCGAATTACATAATTTTTTTGTTTAATTTATTTTCAGTAAACTAGGAAAATGTGTTGATTTATTTCATATATTAGCTACATTTCTTTAAACTATGTCCATTGAAAAGTAAGTATACATTTTTTTCGCTTTGTGAAAATATGCGTTTACATGAGCAAGGATAACAGGAATTTTTTCCCATGATTTGAGTTGGTTTTAATTCCTTTTATCAACCTGTGATAGCTCGCACCCACAAAGAATTCTCACACGTCGTTATTGAATAAAACGTTGCGTTAACAGTTCAAATGCGAACAATTCTTTCAAAAAGTGAAGGAGAGCTTCATTAAACACCTATCAATGCCCGAATCTGCCATAAACAGCGGATTTTCACACGTTGAATTGTATTTTACACAATTTATAATATAGAAAATTAATAGTTTAAACAAGTCCATCGCCCCATTCTTAAATTGTTATGTAGGTCCATAAGTATCAAAAAATTCATCATCCCATTTGAGGGTTAATGAGGTTAATTTCCTGCATTAAGTCATCTTGGTTATAAGGATTGCTGTTCTTCTGATAGGTTCGTTTGGAGCAAGTTTTATCTCGCTAAGTTAGAAGGTATTTTTCCAACAATTTTGCAAAGTAACTGAAGGTCACTTTTCACTAATTACGTATATAGATACCAAAGATTTTTTATATTGATTAGTGAAGAAATCTTTGAATCAAAGACGAGGAATCCGTCTTTTATTCCTTTTCATTCTGTTTCGATCAAAATATAAAGCATGCGTTTAAAAATCGCAACGTTTCCGATGCACGAGTGGATACCCAAGTTAAATTCCGTAACATTCATTGATTTTTCCGAAATAATCTCAATCATGTGGCATATAGCGAGCAGGAGATACCGAATGATAATAAGAATTTAATTGCTCGTTTTTCTTCGCTATTAATGATTTGCCCTTCAGCAGGGCTTAAATTATCCTAATTTAGGGATGTGAATTAAATGTCATTTTTGTCTACATATTCATTTATATTTTTTGGTTTATTTATAGTCTATTTCGATTGATTTCTTCATTTGCTGTTTGTTATTTCGTACAGACTTAAAAAGTATGTGGAAAACTTTAAACCACTTCGGAACATATAATCGGAATAGGTCGCCATGGGAATCCAAAAGGCAAAATTGCGCGGAAAATGGAGGCTTTCTTCCGAGGTTTCCGCGATTTTGTATCAAAAACATTATCCGAAGACAAAACTGAGACTCAATTTTATTTCCCGATTTCCTTCGTTTATTGATTCTCATAAAATTTTACAAACAAAAAGTCTGCAGACTCAACGAAAAAACATAAGTTTCTTGTTGCGGAAGTTGCTGACATCTAATGAATGAATGTTTGTACACACGACATAGATTTTAAGAACTGCTGTACACTGCCGCCGCAGCAAAAATAACAGGAATAGGGGTCAATGACTACGTCACGATTCGTAAGAAAAGAGCAATCTCGACGAGAGAGTTTGTTGTCTGTGTAGAAATGTATGGAGTGGGTGATGAAAATGAGTGCTTCTCGTCGAAGGACGGCAATCTATTTGCTTCCTGGTTGATGTGCGCAGTTGGTCCAAGCGACCCCTTGCGGTCAGAGAATGGACTGATATGCGGATGCTCTGTTTGAGCTGTCGCCAATTAAACGGCCGATTTGGGCGATATCCGCGGCATTTCTCAGACGATAAAAAACACACGATTCAAGAAAATTTAATGTAAGGCGGGCTGAATGACGCTCGATGACTTATCTTTGGCGTTTTGCCGCGATTGTAAACATTAAGATGTATGATTCAAAAGAAGTCTTGTTTTACGAACATCGTTCTAGATCCCGTAAATTCCTCCTGATTTGCCAATTTAATGAAAACTAATCCTTTTTCCGGTTTTAGGAGTATAAGCCTTTTATCTCTGAAAAGTCTTAGCTTTGAGTAATACTGGGGGGGTATAATGGGAATTTATAACGCCTCATAAAATTATCGATTCCTCAAACGTTACTGCAGTTTATGAAGTCGTAAAGTCAGCAGGTGATTTATTGCCTCCTTTTCAACCTGAATTTTGAGTAGAAATATCGTTAATTTCTACGGTTTTCAAATCATCTCACGGAAGAAAGAAACATTCAGTAATTTCGTACGTTCAATTTGGCCTTTTTGTCATATCCTGAAACAAAACAGGTACTTATGTTACTTAGGTACTTTTCCAATCTCGTTTATTTCTCAAGAAAAAAAGAAAATAGAAATATATACGAAATGTTGTTAGATTTATTCAGCCATCAAATTAGCTTTCCTCCGAACATTTTCATCGGTCAATTTCGATGCTTAACCGTGACAAAGCTCAAACTCGATGAATTCATATGCGGCGGTATTTTATTCGGTCCAACGACAAACGCGATCTTACGAATGGAAAGGGCTCTAGAGCTTACTGAAAAATGTATGTGAACCATCGATCATTCAAACAGTCCCCGAGTACTACTGAGCTTAAGTAATTAATGGGCGAACGGTGGATGTGAAAGTGATAACTCGATTCAATGATAGTCGGTCGCACCGAAATTTACGTGACTTTTACCCATAAAATCGTTCTTATACATCGGTGTGCCAAAACAATGATAACAGAGGTTATAAATAGATATTTGAGATGATAAAATTTGAATCAGACGCTCCCTAGTAGCAGCAGGAGTGTTCTAGAGGCTTTGAAGGAGTAGGAAGCGGAAGGCGACTCGAATCTCGCTAAGGGAATCAGCATAGGCCCAGCAAAATTGGCAATGAATTATTACGGGTATTATTAGGGATACGTGCCACTATGCTTGCCTTATTTGCCCTCATAGTTGTTGGGCCATAGACTGTACTTACTTGACACTCAGAAATAGATCCGTGATTTGCGGAATCAATATTGAAGAAGTTGAAGTAGTATATAAAAAAATAATTGTAGCAGCCGAAATCCTCGGCTTGGCCTCATATACAATTTGCTTCTTGAACAAAGTTTTATTTTATTCTTACTACGCATCATCGAAAATNATACAGGAAAAGAGATAATAAATGAATTTGATTGAAACGGGATGAACACCAAAATAATATCAAATATGGAATCATATCTTCTACAGAGTACGAGAAATAAATTAGTAAATATGTTAAAATTTGTCAAAATAATCTCGGAGAGAAATAAATAAATACGTATTTTGCTTATCGAAAGAATATGTATTCTAATATCAAATAATCTAAAAAAATTATTCATAATAGGAAGTGGAATAATAATTTTTATTTTTGTCTAGAGTCGATGCTTTGCAACCACTTTAGATTCATTAAAATAAATAAACTTCCTAATCGAGCGAAATAAAAGAATCGAATTCGGAATTCCAATTGACGTGAAGTGTTAGAATAAGCAATCGATATAACTCAAGGAGATTTAACAATCTACGGAACTTGAAAGCTACCATTATGTGTTTTTGGTAATGCGAAAATTTAATCCTGAAATTATCTCAAGTCTTGGTGAAATGCATGAGAACCATCGATATATACCACTTAACCTATACTGCACTGCTCAGAGTGTTCTTACGATAGCGGCGAATTTCTAGTAAAACCTCGACTTAAGCAATAGCATTAGTTGCTAGTGCGACAACTATTGTGACGAAATTTGATTGTGGCAAATTTTTATCAAAATTTATGCGATTTCGAGTTGTAAACAATACCATAGAGTAAATTAAGAATATATTACTTTCGTAGTAAAGCCCGTCCCGTATCTGAGCAATTATTTTTTCAAAATTAAATTTGCAAGATGACAAATAACTTTTATCTCAAGTCTATCTCAAGATTCATGACAATACTTGTGATAGACCTAGCGACGAGCCTAAAGTTGAGATGAATGGTTGTTTCTATAATTGTAAAGCCTACAGATGAAAGGTTGTTTCTACGACTGTAGAAACAACCTTTCATCTGTAGGCTGTAGTTATTTCATTACATGAAAAGTTCTAAAGAGATATGGGTATGATACTGTAAACCATGGTTTTCGAATTTTAAGCGAAGATACATGCATAAACTCGCTATATATGTGTATACGTGTGCGTGTACACACTGAATGACAGTTAAATCACCGAGGATACTCGCGTTCAAAGATTCAACGGATAAGGAATCACGTTAATTACCATTCCGAATTCGATTCTTTTATTTCGCTCAATCAGGGAGAGAGTAATCGATAGTCGGGCTGGAACAAATCTTGGAGAGAAACAGGGTCTTGTAGAATTCAGGAAAGTAATAGTTTTCATTTCAATCTGCCATATCTTGCGAGATATCTTAAAGCTTGTCACAAAATGTTATTCTATACCAGTTCCAGGTAGGTTCGCTATATTTAATCGTTATTAACTGTTATTTAGTTGGTAAATACCCATCAAAGGACCGGAAGTAGACCACAAATAGTGAGAAAAATGAATAATAATAACAAGGATTGAGGAAAGGGGTTTCACTTGGCACGCAAAGCCGCGCGGCTGAATCTAAAGGAATATTATTTATTATTGTCTCCTTGGGATAATTTGCTAGCGCAAATTATGGGCTGAGAGAGAGAATTTTCTCTGGCATCAAGAATAGCCATACAATAGTAATTGTAAACAATGTTGCGCTTTGACTCGAGGGTTTTATCTTCGACTAAACGCAGAAGCCTTTAGCAGTAATGCTTTGGTTTTATTCTTCCGTAAAACGACGCTCTTAACGAATCTCGTTTCTTTGTTTCACTTAGAAGCAGCCTAACCTTATTGTGTGTATAATTTTTGATATATTGCCTGAAAAACCGTTTTATGAGCCGGGAGTACGTATGCGGACAATTCGGACAATTCCTCCCGAACAGCTGCTCGCCGGACAATTGCTCGTCAGACTATTTCTCACCGCGGACAACTGCTTACCAGGAAAGTTACTCGCGTCATACTATTTATAACTATCAGAATAGCAGGGAATAACTTTATGCAGAATTTATTACCACTTGCGTAGAATAAGTTTACAAACGTATTCAGACGAGAGAATTAAAAACCTCCACGTGTGAATATATATTTCTGCAACAAACTTTGATAAATGAAATATCATATAATAATATAACAAAACTGAGCGAAAGAATTAAAATGCTATACGTATAAAGATATATTTCAGCAGAAAGAGAAACTTATAGTATTTAGTTAGTTACGGGGTATTTATTTCTAAATCAGTGAAAGGAATCCTAATGATGACTGATGAAGTAGAAGGGCGTTTGGGGGTGAAGAGCACAAACGAGGAATGTAATTAAGCGAGAAGCTGAGAAATGATAATATGGTCAATAACTTTCACAAGGTATTTATTTAAAGCGTTGAATATATGATTATAAGGCGAAAAGAAAAATATTGCAGCATAAGCCTTAAAAACAAGGAAATAGGCGTTATCTTGATTCTTACTTGTACGGGTGCGGCAGAATTGACTAAGCAGTTTCGAGCAGTTAAGCAGCGAAACTGCTTACTTGGTACTGCCGCGCCCTGTCTAAAAGTTTAGACCGAAATATTCCCCGAACCCCGGCCTTGGTACTACGATTATACCTCAGGAATTCTAACCTAAATTATATATAAATTACATTTACTGCTTAAAGTCCAAAAACTTTAACTTTGGTAAGCGCACGCGCGTCCGTAGTACTTCTTAAAACCGAAATATATTCAGGGAAGGCGANTCTTAAAACCGAAATATTCAGGGAAGGCGATGATTTAAATTATCGCTCATTGAAAAATGTATTACTTTTTCTGTTCCAATCTTAAAATAAACTCCTAAAAATAGCAGAATCATCATTAACACCATAAGAATCATTCCAATGTATTACATGGTTCACTCTCATTAGTTTTCTCCGTTAAGCTTTGTATTTCTTTTGGGAGAATCGCGCTAGTTATTTCATTTCGATATATATAATCTCATAATCAGCGACAGATTAATTTAAGGGAAATTCCACATTATAATCTGAGGACATATATAGATAAGTTTTTGAAATTTTATAGAATGAATTAACATAGTTTTAATGAAATAATGATTTCTTTCACCTTTTCTCTAATGATCTCTTTCGATGATTTAAAATACAGCGCAGTCCTCTTTTCTATACTGTCAATAAATGACTCAATATCGTTAGTGAAACCTCCCGCCATTTGATAACGTTGTCTATGCACCTTCCACGCTGAAATAATACAAGACTGACATTTGCTGAACAACTTTTCAGTCAACTGTATACAAGCTCCAATATAAAGTCGTGAACATTGAGTTGTCGACCGATAGTTGTATGATACTTTTGTCAAAAGGCAATCAATGCTGATTATGATTCTATTGTCGCAAAACTATCGTATCGGTTGCATGCGCATCTCCATAATGTCCCATAGACTTTTTACATCCAACTAAACAGTCGAACAATGAAAAATTGTTTTTATGCGCTATTCCTTATTGTTGGTTACCGAAGTTTGCACTAAAACAATGTCCACCAAAATATCCTTGTTATTAATGGGTGCAGATTTTGAGACAAGAAATCCTATTTCCAGTTTTACGGGTGTAGTTAAAAAAATAACTTTATTTCATCGATACTTAGATAACATATATCTAATGTCTTACACGTTATGGATTATAATGGGATGGCGAAGTAACGAAACAAAATCAATAAATAAAGAGATAAAAAATAACAGTCTCTATAAAAAAACCACAGCTAGAAATAACGCGTGCAGAACGGACTGTTTCCTTGTGCTCACAAAATTCTCCGAACATCAATGTATACATTCTTCAAATAGAATTACTGAAATTCTTTCAGAGCAAATATTTCAATGATATCCCGAATGTTGGCGAATTTGCTAAAAAGTTGAACTTTCCTTCCACGATTTTACGAGTATAAGAGGAGTTTAAACTCTAATCTGATGTATAACTCTAGGAAAAGTAAGAAAGATCTTCTAATAACGAAAATACAAAAAATACAACGAATTCGGCGCGGAGGAAATGATCGGATTCATTCACAATTCCCATCCTATATTTCCAAACATACTTAAGGAATCACTCACGCGAGCTTCAAGATGACAATGAGCTATTTTTTCATAAGAATACAAGTTGTCGAATATTTTTGAGTCAATTAAAAATTTTTTAGATAAAAGTAAAGGATGTAAAACTTACTTTTGTGCTTGGAGTGTCCTCCTCGCCACAGATTCCTCAGATATGAAGTCATCTTCGTACTACAACGATACAAGGAGCGACCAAGCAACTAGCTCGGCAGCAACTGATCCTCTTCCCCCAAAAGCCGTCTATAAATGCGAGCGCCGCGCCTATTACGCGACAACAACTGTAATTACAATCAACAATCGAGAGACTAATCGAGCTGAATTCAAACAGCCCAAATGTGCATTCAAGGCTTTATCCCCTCCAATACTTTTCCCTGCTTACATCTAAATGTAACACGCTTTAGAAAGAGTTATAAGACATGTTTAAAAGTCCTCGACTATTGAAAATATAAAAATTCTAGTAAAATATTTCACAAACGTACTTGCGATACGACATAACAAGAAAGATACGAGATTTTGAATATTTTTGCGGCACTTCCCAAAAAGATAGGTATCTATAAAACTCTGTATGTAAATAGGATTCGAGACGATGTTTCATACTTTACCCCTTTGAGTGCCACGCGACGATATATCGTCGTTTACAGAATGTGCCAGAAGTGCCAACGACGATATATCGTCGTCAATGAGGAGGCCCGTTAAAACCATGTTTTTCTCATTAAATTAATTTTTTAAATGGTAAATAATACAAGAATGCTTTCTTATTTACTACGTGGCACTGTCATTTTGATTGTTAATTGCAATGATCAACAGATTTGTTAATTAAAATAACTATACGTCGGATAGAATTTTCTGAGCGCCACTTTTAGTTCTTACGAAACAGCTTCTTGGTGCAACACTTTATAAACCACATAGTTTGGTAGCCTAAAACCAATTGACTTTCATCTAATATTCTGTACTTTGTATTTATGTCAGAGATATTATTTTTGGCATGTTCATATTTCTTTTTAACTTATTTGAAATATTTTCTTCACTGGGAAGCACGTCGCATTCTCGTTCGTTCTGCGAACGGTTTATGATCATAACAAGAAGATGCTAGGTTTACATCTCTGCTCTGCTGCTTCTAAAGAGATAATTTGTTGCTGACTGTTCCACTTCAATCAGGTCACTAATTTTTAGCAACGAAAGGGATAAGAAAAGATACTAAGTAATTGCTACCATCTCTCTCAGCTTGTGTGTTGGTCAGCTGGAGTGCTGAGTTGGCAATGTGGCTCCGATTGCCTACCTCGTTATTATAGTAGCTGGAACAGAAGTAATTGAAAGATGATGATGTTGAGCATAAAAGAATGCAATGTGTGCCATCTTTTCCTGTTGTGTACACAATGAAGTTTCACCACCTATATAAAGCTCAGAATTTTGTTCGCGTAGCCAGTATTATTTTGCGACGAGTGGATTTGTAGTCATATTTTGACCTAGTGCCTTTTCGAAATTGAAATAACCCTTTGGCCCAATGAATGGCGTCAACTTCTAGAAATGAATTTGCACCTGGTGTTGACAGATATTGAATATAAACAGAGTTGATTATATAAATTCGATAAGTGATAATGATGACGACGACACTCAGCTATTGCAGTATTTGCTAAACCACCATAAATGGGGCATCAAATTCTGGATGCTATGTGATTCTGTGGTGAATTACTGCCTGGCATTTTATTGTTATCAAGGAGCAAAAACCAAAGTAGATAGCGAAAAAATAAAAAAAACATGGTTTAGGACATGTAGTAGTGAACAATTTATTGAATGCTGGAAACTATTTTATGAAAGGATATCATGTTGTAGTGGACAATTTTTTCACCAGTATAGATTTAGCTCGTTATTTGTTTAAAAAATGTACATTTTTAACAGGTACGTTGAGACGTAATAGGAAAGGAATACCTCAACCACTCAAAGAAAAATTTAGTGGGTGAGAAAAAGTATTTTAGAAGTGAAGAGCTTCTTCTCCTTGCATACCAAGAAAAGAAATCACAAAAAAAGTCAGTTTTATTACTAACCACTAACTTGATAGCCAAAAGCAATTCGGTTTTTTGCAAGGGTCAAGAATTACCAAAGGAAAGGCCACAAATCATTGAACACTACAATTGGTACATGGGTGGCATTGATTCTTTGGATATGATGTTATATGCTTATTTAGATGAGAGAAGATCATTGAAATACTGGAAGAAAGTAGTTTCAATGTAGTTTCTAGAATGGTACTAAATGCTTACATTATTTATAAATCAAGCAATCCTGGAAAAAAATGTCAAGATTGCAGTTTATGTCTGAAATAATAGAAAGCATTGAGGGTGAATGGTTACTTAGAAAGAATAATCCCGGTCAGTCAACTCCCAGGACAGTATCTCCAGGAATATATGGGATAAGGAAACTGCCAGGGAGGAAGGAAAAAGTTTGTGTTGTATGCAGTAAGAAAGACCCTGTCCATAGATCCAGAACAGTTTGTGTCAAATGTGGAAAAGCTCTACATGGAATTTGTGTTTCTCATCATATTTGTGAATAATGGTATATTCATTTCTTTGATTTGGAAGAAAGTTTGAAATGTTGCCATTTTTTTCTAAGTATGTGCACAGATTTTCAATAATTTGTAATGTAATTTTTAATATTTTTTAGTGATAACATACTTAAATTCTTGTCATTGTTATTCAGATACCGTGTGTCATAACATTTTCACATGTATTGTTCTCATGACTAAGAAAAAAAATTAACCTTATCATTTTGATAATCTCCCCTGAATTTTATGCAACTGGCATTGTAAAAATTAATTAAATATTTACTGAAAATTCGTGCAATTTTCTTGGTTATTAGGTAATTATTTTCTAGAAAAACAATGATATATAATATTTATCAAGATTTTATTTCTCGATTTTTTGGTCAAAAGTGAAAAAAAAAATTCAATCTCATAAACTTAAAATTAAACTATAACAATTGCGTTTCATTGAAAACAACAGCCGCTATTTTTTATATTCATTTGGAACGAAGTATTCACTTTCAAACGCAGAAACAATCATGTAAAAACAGTAATAAATAAACAAATAATGAAGTTTTGAATAGAGGCCTACAAAATTAGCAAAATACCCATGGCACTTCTGGGAGTACCCACCAAAAAATCGATGGCACTGAAAGGGTTACGTAGGCTATTCCAATTGATAATTGGTTCAACGCGTTAAGTTTTCGTTCATTAGGAACATAGAAAACTCGGAATTCATTTTGTGGTACTTCCTGAATTGATTGCGACTTGAAACCTTCGGTGTTCATAGAAAACTATACTCCACAAGGTTATAAGTAGTAATGCTGATATGAGTGGTACTTGGTTCGACGCCAGAACGGTTTAATTTCTTAATAATTTTCCTAAAGAGAAATTGTAATTGTTCATAACCCGGAACTTTGCAATACGACAGGCGGGAAAAATCATAATCCCAAAGCTTGCAGCATGCAAGCAAGTTTTACTCGTATCTATTATGTATAGACGCTTCTCTGTATCTATATACGTATATAGGATGGTTTGCGGACAACTGCTCGCGAACAGTTGCTCACCGGACAATTCCTCTTCGGAGAATTTTCGCCACGGACAATTTCTCGCGGGCACAATTGTTCGCCGCGAACTATTCCTCATCTGCAAATTCACTCGCTCCATACAATTTATAAATGCCAGAACACCAGGGGAAAGGTGATAGATATCCTAATAATGAATAATGAAGCAGTAGAGGATTCGGGAGAGAAGCTTATTTGAAAAAGGAATGTAACTAAGCGAGAAGCTAACAATATGATCATAAAATTTCATAAGGTATTCATNAAAGAATAATATATTTGTTACTTCTGCATCCGAACTTCCTTCCAAAAAGAATGAAGCGGTGGAAGATACGTGCTTTAAAATACGGCGAGATTGAGGTAGCGGAGTAACTCGGATGGAAAAAATTTATATACATGTAGGGAGAAAGGTTTTGCGCTAAATCCCCATGCGGGACCCAGATTTTTCTCGTTGAAGACGTCTTAATGTACCGCCAGAATGGAATAGTTTTATGGCCTCACATATTTTTTACTCCAATGGAGATTATCTTTGCTCTACATTAAAGTTGGAGTTAAGTAATCATTCTGAAAAGCGTTTGGATGTGCATGAATTTAGTACGACGCAGAAGCTTAGTCATGGAAGGAGAAAGGGATCGCAGAAAATTTCTTCAGGGTCAACGCTTCAGTAAATAGGGTCTTAGTATGGCATCTGTGGATAGATAGAGTAAATCCGTACTAGGGCATATCATTTCCCGGATTTTTAACGATGTCGGGATTCCGCGATGAAAGGATTGTCGATGATGGGAATTTTCCAGGATTAAAATTTTTAGTCAAATTAACGGTGTAATGATGTAAATTCTTCTTATTTTCATATTTTTTATCGATGACTAACAATGCAAATTAATTTTTTGTTTAAATCTTTCATATCACAAAAAAACCAAAAAGGAATTACAAAATATTTTTAAACGATGCGTATAAGTTGTGTAAAAGATAATAGATGTAGGGATTAACAGTTTTACTCATGTACTTATATATTAAAAATCGTATAAGATTACACGAGAATATCACTATTTTATATTAGCTGATTTATGATAACTCTTCATAAAACACATAGTTGACACTTTCATCCCTTACAGATGAGCGAATACTGGTAATGGAAAGGCCAGCTGAGGAAAATGCTTTTCAATCTATGGTAAGGATGCTTAGAAGAGAATTGAAATTTTTAAAAGGCTAAAACCGTGGATTTCCGGAATATACTTCTATTTTCCCGGGAAGAAGGGAAATTAGCTTTACCCGTTGGGTTCCGAGAAAGCGGGATCCCGGACGACAAGCACTGATCCGTACTATTTAGGTCGCCGTGAAGTTACATTGAGAGATGGAGCTGAATTTATTTATTGCTGTGATCCTGCAAGTTAGGAAATACGATATATTTCAAGCCAAAGGATATCTAATTACGGTAAAACCTCGTGAACATGTACTCGGAAGACAGGAATGTCTTGAGACATTCGTATTAAACTGTATAGCTATGCGCTATTTTTAGCAATGTTATCGAATTTTAGGAATTTATAACAAACATGAGCAGAGAAGCTGTACTGAAGCTAGAATTGCGCAGTTCAGATTGAATGTGTCATCACAGAGTGCAAAATCACTGCTGCCTGCCGAGGAAACTCTAGCTGCGTACTGCTATGAGACTCCGCCTTCTTGGAGGAACTTGTTATTATAGTCACTCAGACGCATTCGCTCAAGTCCTCGGCGAAATTCGAACCCACGACTTCTTATGCAGAGTTGTGCCAACCACTAACGCGTGGCAAACACAGTTATGAATATGTTAAATGTTGGTCGAGTTGCTTGTAGGTTGAATGTCTGATCGTGCATTGGTCATATTGGATAAAAGTGCTGTATTGTTAGGAACACTTAATGTGTATCTGGACGAAAAGGGAAATCCTGAGTTAATCACAAAGATGTAGAATTTTTGTTTAATAAGATTGTGTGAAGATGATGAATGTTTTATATGTATGTTATTTCTGTATAGTTTTGTTTAGCAATTTTCGGTTAGTATTAGGTTATTCCTGTCAAGAGAAATGTATAGTTGATAATTTTTCTTTTATTTCTTTTTCCTCCGCTATAATTTTAGCCTGTTACACTCTTGACATGTTTATTACTTTGATTCCGACATTGGTAGGAAAGAACAATTGATCTGATATTTCTTACTCTTCCTTACCGTTGATACGGAAAACGTCATCGCAGTTTATGTTTCAATGGCTGGAAAGTAAACTTCAGGATAGTTGAAAGTTTTGTGTTCTTTTTTTAACTTTATAGCAAATTTTATAGTGATATTGATTACATGATGCATATTTATGGATTTTAGTCGAAGAAAGTTCTTATGAGAAGATTTATTACAAACTTAAACAACGCAGCTGTTCATTCATTATGCCAGCGTTTGAATCTTATCTTTTTGTTAGTGTAACTCTTTGGTAAAATCGTTTATAAGGTATTTTTATAAAAGCATCCTGAAATTCGCCCATTAGGTGCACAATTTGGTCAGCTTTAGGTTAATAGATAGTATTTACTTGCGACGCTGAGAACAAAGATGGATACAATAATCCTTTTCCATAAATTTAACCATCGGATGTTGACTGAAGAATCTTAAGACATCGCAATAATAACATATTTTCAGCTTTAGCTACCGAATGAACTAAGCACAACGGAAATCCTCTCTTACTAGTCGAGTAACTCGACTTCTCTTCATTCCAAATAGCTTTCCGCCCATAAAGGAATGATTTCCCACCTAAGCCAAATGAAAACATTTAAAAAGTATACGCTTGATGACATGCTTCATAAATGAAACCCACTCAAAAAAAGTAACATCACTCACGCTCCTTCTGCATATTTAACGTAACTTATATTATTGCTGAATACTTCCCACAATTCATCTCACTATTTTCTTGAAAATAACTTATTTGGAAATAAAAAATTTAGAAGCATGTGATTGTTGTATATCTAGAGTATAACTGTGATCGATTGAAATGCCTATTATAAATAAGACATAAATACCCCCTTTAGACAAATACTGGCTAAGCCCCTGATACATGGGGGTCCAGTAATCTCTGGAGTAAACGCAAAATTGCCAAGAATATAGAGGTTGGGAAAATATTCTTCTACAAACGTACTAAAATTGAAAGCATAAAGTTTCGAGTTTATCTTGTGTTTATTTTGCTTGATTTGCATGCTATTTCTTATAAAATAGTTTGAAAGAGTTTTGGGAGGGTCTTTCATAGTAAATGAGAGCTGAATATACCCTATTTTTGGCGTCGTAACGAAATTCGTAATATTTACACTCAATTAGTTAACTAATGGAAAACATTAGGAAAATGAAACTCCAACACCTTTTTTTATTCCAATACCTTGTATTGAGTAGTTCCGAGGCACGAAGATTCGCTTTTATCTTGTGTTTATTTCCAGAGATATAAAATTCAAATTTAACTTTTTCCGAGCTATAATTTTTTGGGCCGATATTGCTTCAAATTTTCTGCATGATATTCGCTCATGCATATTTTTTATTACTTTGTGTGATAGAGCAACATATTTCTGTAAGAATACCAATTTTTGTTTTCCTCAAAAGAATATTGCGTGAGATAACTTTTCTCAAAATTGATAAAAACAGATGTCGTACTGTAGAGGGCTGTGGTAGGGGGTCAAACAAATGACTATATCTCAGCAAATGTTGCACCGATGGATGTAAAACTTGGCCAATGTTCATTGAGAATATGAGTTAATGTTCACACAAAATTTCATTGCAATCTGTGATGGTCGAGCGGGGACCATTGGTCCACTAGACATGGAATGGCCCAGATGTGAGAAGGAAACAGTTGCTGGGAGGCATTTAATTGGATGAAGATAGTCTTCTCGGGCTGCTAACCGGGTGGCTTCTCGGTGGAATGCCGACGTTTCGGCCGCTATCACTGCGGCCATCCTCAGGGTTGAGTGCCTATCGCCGTTTCTTGGTCTTACTTATATCGGGGGAGCCCCATGGCTCCTTTCACCTGGTTGGTAGTTGGCCCATGGTGGCGTTCCTCCCTTATTTTTCGGATAATGGGTTTCCATGCTGGTGGAAGTTGGAAATCGTCGTCTCGGTTGAAATTATTTGTTGCTAGTTTAATTTCAATTGACTCCTTGATGATTCTGTCCCAGAATTTATCTGTTTGGGACAGAATTTTGGATTTCTCGAATTTTATGCTGTGGCCGTTTTCGATGCAATGCTCGGCGATCGCTGATTTTTCCGGTTGGTTTAGGCGAATGTGGCGTTGGTGTTCCTTCAGTCTTGTTTCCACGGTCCTTCCGTCGGCATTCCACCGAGAAGCCACCCGGTTAGCAGCCCGAGAAGACTATCTTCAACATACATTCCACCGGGAAAGCGTCAAGACTTATCTCATTTAATTGGATGTTTGTAAAGGGTAGCTAATAAAGGACAAAATTTAAGATATTGTTTTACTACAGTGCTGCAATCCAAGTATTTGAGTAAAGAACCATTTGAAAGAATCTCCAAGATTGCGGTTTGAGGGTCCTGGCCTTAGCATTGGTTTTCCTATATATTCTATTCTCGTAAATGATATTTCTAAACAGCATATTCATGCCGTGACAGGGTATAGCTATTTACGTCAACTATGAACCCGGTGGGTTAATAGTTGACGTAATGCGCCTATCAATGTCACGCGGCTGTTGCTCACCGCCACCCCAATGTCAATAATACCACAAGCGTTCATCTTTTTCCCGTCCATCCAGGTGAGCATTTCTCGGTGAATGGGTTCTCTGCCCAAGCCCAGGGAACCGAGAGGACACCACACTGATGCAGGCACCGCTGTCCACCAGATTCGTGACCTGCTCGCGCTGTCACAGGGTGTCGCGCACAGTGGGGAGGTCCCTACTGTGAGAGCAAGCGCTTAGGATCACAACCGGCCTTGGGAAGCAGGACCGGCCTCCCCGTTTACCGACCGCTGAGGCTGCTCCGAGAAGTGAGAAGTGGCTGCACGAAGTGTCCTGGGCGACGTAGCAGGTAGCGGCACGCCGAGGATCCAGACTATCTCTTGCCAGGTGTCCATCTCGTCCGCAGCGGTAACACTGCACTCGACTACTCTCTCTGCGCCGATCGCATGGATTCCCACTGTTTCGCACCAACATGTCTTCGAGCTGTGCCAGCCAAGAAGAAAGACTCTCCAACCAGCCCTCGTCTCCGATTCTGCGCTCCCGGTCTCTACTCTCTGTCCTAACTTCGCCAGGGATGGAAGGAGGATGCCGGAAATCCCTCTTCCACCTTCTCTACTCTTTGCAGTAGCTCCTCTACCGTTTCCAGCGCGGTACTCATGACCGCCGCGGCGACCTCGGGGCGTCGTAGTCCCCATAGCACACTCCGAATGATCCCCACATCCGGGAGAGGAACGGGGCATTGCCAGCACAAGCTAAGTTTATTGAATATAGAAGTCTTACTGGCTTGAGCCTGAACTCTCGAAGCTCGAGTCTGAACCCTGGTTTACACTAGCCGGCATCACGCCTCGACGGTTAGTTTCCTCCTGAGGGAGGGAACAAGTCTGTTTGCCCAATCTTCCCATGTTTTAGCCGCTAACCCAATGACCTCCTACCAGCTTGCAGCGACACCCGGTACATGGGATAATTCCACCTGCCAAAGGTCCGATTCAATCTATCCTTCTGTTTAGCCGACCCACCGATGCCCTTGCAGTTACTGGTTGGCATCCCCCAAAGCTCCCCCCCTACTGGAGGAATGGAAGCCAATGCGATGTTGCTCAAGGAACGCATTGCAACCACAGTACAGCGTTAAACATCCCCTACCCTCAGGGCCTCAAGAAAGTCTCCACTCTGGTTCGACATTTTCACCCTATGGAGCTCCATCATCTTGGTAAACTCTCTCATTCACATTCCTAGTCTTGTCTCAACCAGCGAAGGTGACAGACATGTGTCATTAGTGCTCCCGTATCCTACCCTCACCTTCACAAAGTTTTTACCTGCGCTTTCTCATCATGGCCACTACTTGCTCAGCAGCCTCCATGCCCCAAGACAAAAAATTGTCTCTTCAACAGGAAGATCAAAAGTTGTCAAATACTTTTAGTGAACTCCTGAAAAGGATGGAACTTTTCGATTCTCATTTAGAAGAGGCCAAATCTCTTGATTGCAATCCCTGCCAAGTTGATCTGGAATAGTTGAGTGTGGACTACTCCAAATTTAAAGCCGATCTTCATGAACAACTAAACTAAATAATGTCCAGGATCAGAATATTGGAGAATGCATCCACCAAATTTGACAAAAAATACCAGATGATCTTGAACAATACAGTTGATGTAATTGCCTTCTAATTCATGGTCTCCAAGAATCTGCAAAGGAAGATTGCCTGGCGGTAACCAAAGAATTCCTGACATCTAGCCTTGGTATCCAGGTAAATCCATGTATGTTTCATAGAGCTCATCACATTAGTAAACAGCATGAATCTAAAAATCGACCAATTATAGTTAAATTCATTAATTACCAAGATCGCGTTAGGGTGTGGTTACCAAAAAAATCCCTGGAAAGCTCTGGTTTTATCATAATGGAATCTCTAACAATCTATAGAATGAAATTACTGAATGAAGCAAGAGAACTGTTTTACAAATCCAAGGTGTGGACCTTAGACGGCAAGATCTTTGTGCTACTTGATAATGGCCATCGCTCCTTTATCATGAGATTTAGGTAATTTATTAAAATTTAGGTAAGAGGCCCCTAGTCTACATGCAGTCTTACCTCCCCCAACCTCTACCCCTATTTTGTCCACTCTTAACCCTCTCGCTAAGGAATTCTTTCCATCTCCCAACTTACAAACCACTGTTTCTACTCTGAATCCTTTTGCTGACAAATTTTTTCCTCATCTTACGATAGTTCAGTGTCTCTTGGGCCTTCAGTAAATAATAATGAATTATCCAATATTATTGCTGATAAGTTTTTGCCATATCCTTTGCTCCTTCCAATTGATATATATTAATGCCCGAAGTATTTACCCATACCTTG
The DNA here is from genome assembly GCA_000376725.2 of Ladona fulva. Lineage (NCBI taxonomy): Eukaryota > Metazoa > Arthropoda > Insecta > Odonata > Libellulidae > Ladona > Ladona fulva. The sequence continues at coordinate 153,193 of KZ308897.1, read as the reverse complement.
ATAAGATTCGCTCTCTTCTTCCTCCTAATATTGCACAAGTTATAGCCATTACCAAAACCAGGCTCAAATCTACTATGCCCTCTTCTTTTGTTGGAAAATCTGGTTATACACTAATATGAAATGATCGCATAGGAAAACATGGAGGAGGAGTTGGACTTTATATTAGAGATGATATATCATATAAGTTAGTTGCTCAGAGTGTATCAACCTACAGCAGAAAGCCTGAATTTTTTTCATCCAACTCTCATAAAATTCAATTAAATGGATCTTGGCCTAGTGATCAATGAGTCTCTTACCTGGGGTGATCATCTCACTAATATATGTAGCAAAGTCAACCGATCCCTCATGCGACTCAAAAACATTCTTCTGCAATCCCTTCAAAAATACCTCGTTACATCACGTCTATTTCCACCTTTTGATTATGCTGATGCAGTTTATCAAGATCTTTCTGGTGAACTAGACACTAAACTACAAAAAAAAACAAAATTCATGTGTTTGTTTTATTTTTGAGTTAAGGAAATTCGACCACATTTCAGCCTACTATAGACAGCTATCCTTAATTTAAATAACTGTAGAAAGCTTCATCTTCTCCAACTCTTTTTTCAATCAACTCTCACAATGAACCTCAATATCTTTCCACATTATCCAATAGTATGAACACAGTCCACCACCACCAAACAAGAGGAAATCATTTAATGCAAATTCCTAAAAATAGGTCTGATAAATATAATAAAACTTTCATGTCACTGCCTGTAGATACTGGAACCCACTCCCTCCTATACTCAGAAATTCACCTTCCCCCCCAATATAAGAAGCACCTTCCTTAACTCCTCCTTTCCAAACAGAATTGCACTGACAATAACAATGTATATATATCACAATTTTTAACGTTCATCTGTAGAATCACTTTACAG
>KZ308897.1:86006-152083 GCA_000376725.2 Ladona fulva | reverse complement strand
ATACTTTTAATATTTGTATTTTTATTATTTGTATATTTAAAATTTCTATCTGAACATTTGTATTTTAATATTTTTATTTTAACATTTGTATTCATATTTTATTTTTAATGTCTTTATTTGTCTTGATTTTAATGTTGCTTATTTCTGTATTCTTCTTTGTATTCTTTTTTGCATTGGTTAAATGGAAGATAAGACTTGATAGTCTCAATTTCGCCAAATAAAGTCCTATGTATGTATGTACTATATATATATATTCCCAATGTGTCCATGCTAACCCCTGCAGTAAGGCTCCTAAGATGCATAAGCAAATAGCTGTTCATGGAATAGCAGGCTCAGGAAACTGATAAGAGCAAATATTACATACTGGGATGTGTTATGGATATATAATCCCTGTGGTTGCAGACAACAGCATTAAGCTTTTTATTTTGACGCACTTCATTACATATAATTCTTCTTGAAAATATAGGAATAGTGAATGCAGAGATAACAAAATGGAATTTACAATGATATGAACTTTTATTGTCATTGATTTAAAGTAAGGCTGCTTCCATTTCTCTGCAAGAGTTGCATTGAGGTGAACTAACTAGCTTACTTATAAACTTCCCTTAAAAATAGGTGATTGCAACCTGGAATGATGAGAAAATATCTGCTTTGTTTATGTATACTCATTGCAAGAAGTTAAAAGTGGCCTTGGCTAACTATGTTACTGGAAATGATCTTTAATTACAAATCATAGAGAAACTGAATAATTAAACCGATATGCTAAAGTTTGACAGGTTAACTGGATTTTTACTTAGGGCCCATGATGGTCTAGACAGCTTCTTGGATATTTACACATATTTTAGGGCCCTAATCAGCTATTATAAAAATCCAATTTAGCTGAACATATTAAGGATATTTTGCTCAGTTAAGGTAAGAGAGGCTCTTCAAAAGTTACTCAAATCCCCTTATGACTCACTTAGTTCCCTAACACTTTCATAGATCCCCTAATGACCTTTCAATTCCATAGGTCTATTTCCTAAGGCCAGAAGTTTGTGCCCTAAAGTTCTTATCGTTAATATTATCGTCCCACTTCATATCATTAATTAATTGCCAATAGAGGAACTCCATAGGTCAAATAATTTTTAGAAGCAGAATTCCAAAAGGAATTGAAGGTAGAATGAAAGAGATAAGACAGAGGCAAAATATGTTAGATGAAAAAGTGTGGAGTAAGTTACGAAAAACAAAAAAATGGCATTCAATAGGGAATATTGTGGTACAAGAACCTTACAAATGGCAGAACGCCTATGTATGTATATTAGTAATTAACCCAAAATACATCACAATACTGTGATTTCTAGCATTATTTCATTCAATTTTCGGTATTAAAAAATGCTGTTCAGACAATATTTATTTTTCAATAAATACTGCAATTACACCATTCTCTTGGAAGAAATAACAGCGCACATTTAAAACGGTGAACGTGAATGCAATTTAGTTGCCCCATTTCCTCTCCAAATATTATTAAGTGATGGAGCAATTTAGGTTCCTACCAGCATTCAGGCTGATATTAGAACTGACAATGAATGAAAGTATACTCCCATTTTTCCGTTTGCTGTAGAGGAAGTCTATAAGAATTTGGAGACACATGATCTGAACCTGGGTTAAGCCAGGGTATTTGTAAAGAAGAGAAAAGTTTTTCCAGAGATTTCACCCAAATATAAATAAAGTATAAATCTAACACAGATACCTTTAGACCTTCTGAGCAAGAGGGAGGGACAAATATTTTGTCCACTCTTAACCCTCTCGCTAAGGAATTCTTTCCATCTCNAACTTCAATGTTTGTAATCAATATTTAGCCATTTAACAGTTTATATTATGTTGTTTTATTGAAATATATTCATAAACAATGTATAAACAGTTAATATTAGAGAAATAGAAAAGACTACAACTTTCATATCTTTCCATAAGTGCCTAAACATTTCTTCGACTTTTTCTACATAGAAGTGAAATAACCAGTGGCAAAGCTTGGAGTGAGTCAGGTAAAAATCATTTGATGTTTTATATATTTTAATATAATTTGGAGATATTTTTAGGTGCAGACCTCAAATAATTTACCTTCAAGGACACCCCAAAATAAATGATATGCCAATGGTGACAAAAAATCTACCAACATTGACTGTATTTCAGATGTTTATCTTACAGAGGAATTTAGATTGAAAATGTTAACAGTCTTAAGAAGAGCTGTTTTACACACATTACCTATCAATTATTTGGTTACATTATACTTAATAATTTGGCTGCTTTCAAACAAACAATTCACTCATTGCTTCAAGTATCCCATAACATCATTAATTAAAGAATACTAATTTATTTTATTACTGTTATTTCTAGATTCACAGCTGTAACTAATGAGCATTTTTACATCATGCTTGTCACAAACTTCAATGTTTCAATAAGGGCAATCCTTTAACAGGAAATGCAACTCATGCCTCACTTTGGCCAACTGCTAAATAATTCTAAGTCTCATAATACTAGTTTCCATGGTGATTCAATCATTTAACATCTACATTAACCTTTGGTTAAGATAAATTTACTTCACAAATTGTAGAGCTGTGGTGTCACAATGGACTTGGGAAGCTGCAAGCTTTGCCATCCTTGAGCTAATATGAATTTTCGACATACAAATAATTTTCATAAGCCAGAAAAATGCTAAAAAGAATCTAACAATACATACTCATGTATTTCACAGAGTGAAAAGGCATAATAACTTCTTAGGGCATATAAAATATCTTCCCAAACTGAATATTCTCAAGGATGATATTTCAAGTATTGCATGTAAATACACACTAAAATATAACCGCACTAATACTATGTATCTTTTACCAACTCATTCTAATTCACTTAATATAGGAAGCAATTTTTCAGTAGCACTGCATTACTTAACAAATTTTATAACAACAATGTAATGCCTTTAGATAAGATATTCATTATATTTGACTAGCTACTACTAGACATCAGCTGTTACCAAACTTTCATGATAATTTTGTGTAGAGTATATTGTATCACGTTGACTTATGCACAAAATTTATACTTGAAAGGCATTTACCAGATAACAGCACCATGATACTTGTATGGCATTTTTTTAGACTTGATAAAGATGCTGCATGCATTTTTACATTCAGGCAATTAATTTCTTAGAGTAAAAAATATGGCATTCTATATCTCTTCCTTCATCGTCTCTCTCTCCAAGATTTCATTTAGTAAATTTCACTTTTAGAATAATGCTAAGGTTAAAAAAAATCAAATTTTATAAGGTAGGGAGATAAATCATATCAGATTATATTTTCAAGCAGTTACAAGACAAAATGGAACACAGATTGCTGTGTAATTAACTCTAAAGATTACTATTAAATTGGGGTATGTTTTCATTGAATCAACATATCTACCCAAAAATCACTTTAAGGCCTCTGAGTGAAGTGATTGTCTCATTTAAATTTTAACGGTACTGTTATGTTCAGGATTTGCATGTCATAAAACATGGATTTGCGTCCGCTGTGTATCTTCATTTCACACTCGCAAACATCCTCTCTCTACACTCTCAAACAATTTCCAGGTTTATTGGCATTTAAATTGTGGATGTATTTTCATTAATAGCAATATATTTGAAAGAGGTATCATCATTGGCCCAATAGAAAAAATTTTAATGGATCAATTAATCACTCTCCAGAGAGATGAATAACTTCACAACAGGGCAAATTTAATCTAAAAAACTGAGTATAACCTTATATGAATGTCATTAGCTTATGTGATCCTATTATCTCTAGAAAATTTGTCTCACTAGGTATTTTCTCATATCATTCCTACTCCGTCTCATAAAAATATAGTTCTAAATGATAACATATATCGGGTATCATCTTTCAAATCTTTTGAATATCAAATGGCAGTAAATTTGGGTGCAAAAATTGAATTCTGCCAGGGAAAATATTTATAATCAATTCTCTGATACTTTCCAAAGTTACCAAAATAATCTGAAAATAAATTTAAAATCATAATAGGAAATTGTTAAAATAAAGATTCAGAGATAAGAGCTAATGCAAAAATTATATGGTACAATAATAACAAGCTATATATAGAGGCTATGCTAATTCAACATATTTAATAAGAATGAGGTAAACATGTTTGTTGGGTATGAATAAGAATTTGCTTATGCAATTCACATATAAATGTTCAATTTCACGTAGTAACAAACTTTTCGCTGCATGTACAGTGTAAAGCTGACACTGAAAATAAGGAGTTTAGATATAGTTCCTCAAACTCTTATAAAATATTTAACAAACTGATGAGACTTGGAATTATTTGGTTGGTCTTTCCAGGAGTATATCCTTAGGAAAGTCCTTCATGCACTACCCACAAGAAATTCTGGAGCATTCAGATATGCTAACATATTTATCAACCAATAGACTATTCCAGCACAACTAACAGGATTGAAAAGGGAGTGAACCCTATCACAGGCAACAAGCTAGCTATTACTACTGCAGCAGTAAAATCTTCAGTCATTGATGCTGCAGAAGCCCACTCTAATTGGATCGTGCATAACCAATCCCATTAATCTGGAAAGGAAAACAGAAGGTGATCATAAGTAATGTGAAAGATCTTCAAAATGAATATATATTTCAACATATCAATTTTTTGTATAATCTACACACATTCATATAGGCATTAGTATAAATAATGCATTAACACTAATAATTTTTGTTTCCCTAAAGTGTACTTTTTATGGAAAAGTTGAACTGTATACTCAGTATATATGTGAAAAGTTAAGGATAAATAGATCCCACTTGATTCATATCCCATCACATGGTATCATTCTTCATAATTTATCCCAAACTTTTCTTATTTCACCTATGCATCTAGGTTCTGTGATAAGACCAAACTATCTTTTCAGATCCAATATTTAATGATCTGAAGAAGTGTATGAATTTTAATAAAATATACACAGAGTGTTAACCTTTTCCATAAAAGGAGATAAGAGAAGATACTTTATAAAAATAAAATGACGAGAAATAGTATTCTTAGCATTTAAATTTCAAAGAATCATGAGTGTAACATTTTTCATCACTTAAATTGTTTTAAATGAGACGTGTAGCAATTTTTAACATCATGTGGAGTCATTTAATTTTCTGCAGCTTAAAGCTTCCCACCAGAATTGTAGGTAAGTCAAACATTCATTTTTGGAGCATAAAGACAATTAAATAAGAGTTCTTACCGTCATATCATACTCTATGATATACATAGGAATTTCTAACTGGTCAGGCAATATTTTTGAGTACAAATATTCCACTCCATCAAGGCTTTGAACCTTCTGTTTAATAGCTGGTGCCATAAATGTAGTGAACCACCATGTCATCATCTGTAGTTAGATAAAAGAAAATTAGTCTTAGTGAAAACAATTTCAACTGAGTGTAATAACTCTGATCCTCACGATGTCCAAGAAATCTAATATTTTTTATACTTACACCAAATGAATAGATGACCTAAATACAACGAATATTACATATCTATTACTTTTATTTCATACTTATTATTACCTATGGTAGATATTGATGAAACACTGAAAGAAGCTCTCAGGTGCTTCAATTGTCTGTGAGCTCCCTCAGGTTAAAGTTTGTGTGCAGAATGTGTTCATGAACGCTCCATCAAAAGTAGTCAAATGGAAGAACTCTGATCCAGGCAAATTCAATTCTTTGTGGTTTATCAAATGATGTTGAAGGAACATTGTTATTTGAACTGTTGTTAAGAGTAAAATGTTTTTGTTATTTCTTTCTTTTGCTTGTTTGTTCTAATGTCTTTGGTAGTGTGATAAATAAACTTAACAAAAAGGAATAGTGGAACTGATAAATTTTTACATAATTTTTTATTATAATGGAATACCACCAAGTAAAGGCTGAGACTATCAATGCTATAAATAAACTTGTTTTACTTTTTGAAAAAGAGGGATTTGGACCTTTCCTAAGTGATCAGTGAAATTTTCCATGTAGAAAAGTATTTCCTCCCATTTTTGACAAACCATTTTCAACACTTAACTTCATCTCCTTTCAATCAAGTCATTACATAAACTTTCCATTAACATTTATTCAGATATATATTTGGTCAGAACTTTAGTGTAAATTACTCATAAAGGGTTTTCAGCTACGAACTGGGTACAAATTTTGTTTAAACCACAATAGTTGTTGACTTCACCTATGTCGTATGGGCCCAAGGGGAAACCACCACGAAAGAGGAAAAATCGGTCTATCATCAGTTTGATCGTACAGGGTGATCGTACAAGGCCACAAATTCCCGATCTTTCCCTGCAAGAATGCATTGCGAGAATTTTCAGAAATTTATTTTTAGTACTTTCCAGGATGACAGAGAGTTCAGAATTGAGGTACTGTCAGCAGACATTCTGTAATGTAGACAGTAAAGATTTTTCCTATAGGGTCTTGAGTTGGACGCCAGGCCTACACAAAATTACCCTTAACAATCAGCAGAATACAAATTTTATCACTTTTAGTGTTGCATTACTGATTTTGCTCCAACTAGGCATCTTTTTTAAGCTGTGAATGGCACAAAAATGTTTCTTTTAAATGCTTTTATTTTAACTATCATCTGAATGGTCATGAGAAATATTTATTAAATTAAAATTTGTAACATTTTATGCATAATAACACATGCTCCATTAAAGTCTAGGAATTTTAGGGATTTTAAAACTTATAATATTATAATACAAATAAAATAAATTAGAATTCAGGGTTGATTGATGTTTACAGTTATTGGAGTATATGTCAAGAGGGGTAGTGCTATAGAATTTCCCTCAGTAAAGGCAGTCTTTGTTATTTCCCTCTCAAGGGTAGTAAGTAAAATCACTCATACACTCAATCATATTTATATGGGAAGAGCATTGTCAAACTTCTTTAAAAAGTTAAAAGAAACTGCTGAAATTATGTCAATAAATTAAGCTATTTCTCTACCAGATATGTTGCTAGACATGAAAAACTTAAAAATGAAAATGAAAGAGGAATACAAAAAAGGAGTTCTATATAGTAGTGTTAAAATTTGTAAGCTGTCGATTCTTATGGGTGAATTTTATATAGGCCTGGCATCAAACTCAATACTTCCTGCTGGGACTACCTGTCCCAACTTTATCTATCTTCCACATAAAATCATTTCTGGAAATCCCTCTAAATATATTCCAGTTAAGGCATAGATTTCTAATGGGAGAATGTCTAATGAACCCTGGATTTTAACCCAGGATTAATACTGGGTCTCCCAATATAGAGTATATTCCAACATAATCATGATATCAAATAATACACCACGTTATATCTACCTATCTTGCTGGATAGCACTCCAAATAAAATCTTGTAAATAGTCACAATCTGTATCTTATGAGAGTAAGTTGCACCTTCTTAGAGTCAAACCAAGGATCATTCTTAGAAAACAAAATGGGTGCAGGAGATCATTCCCCAGATTTGGCTATAAGTGAAGTACAAAGGAATCAATATAAGTTTTGTGAAACCTAAAATAGTTTACATTGTATTGGAGAAATTCACTCACATATAGGTTGATACATCCATATGGATTATCTTTATATGGAAGAGACAGGCTATACCTCGAAGGAAAAAATATTCTCATTTTCCGCAAGCTGTTATAGAAGTTTTTTGCTCAAATTTTCAAACTCCTTAGCATAAGAAAATTAAATATAAATTAAGATAAAAACTTTAAGTAAATATAATAACATACAGGACAAATCGCAACCAGATGAATAATTAATACATCATCTTTTCCTTCTGCAAAATAATAGCTGAGATGTACAAACAAAAAAATACTCATCTACATCTACATTAGTACCCTGCAAGCCGCCTTTCGGCGTGTGGCAGGGGGTGCAAGCACCATGAATTTACTTCGCTAATCTATTACTTTCGCGTATCGTTCGCGGAAAAAATGAATTCTTGTATCGATTCGTTTTAGCATCTATTTCTCTGATCTTTCTCGCAGTGTCTGAACGGCCTATGTAACATGGGGGGCGCATTATGTCAGCTACATCATCTACGAACGTGCTTTCTCTAAATTTATCAAGGAGATTTAGTCTTTGTCTAAGCCTTCTATTTTCTAAAGATTCCCATCCTGCGTCCTGAAGCATTTGCGTTACACTCACTGTCTTGTCGTAACAATTCTTTACAAAACGTATCGCCTTCCGTTGCACTTTTTCTAATTCCCGAATACAACACTTCTCTGCAGGGTCCCATACACTACACGCATATTCCAAGTGAGGCCTGACCAACGCAACGTAACATCTCTCACGGACTTTTTCATCGCTTCTACCGACAATTCTCTTCACAAATCCAAGTTTTCTAAGCGCTCGACCACATATTTTATGGATGTGGGTACCCCAGCTTAAGTTATTAGTGAGGGTTACTCCAAGGTATTTCACCGTTTCTACTGTTGATAAAGTTTTACCTTGGAGCCTGTACGTATAATCGTTGGCATTATTTTTCCTTGGGAAGAAGTTCATTACTGAACATTTATCTATGTTGAGTTCTAATTGCCAATCATCGCACCATTTCATAATTTTATCTAAGTCGCACGATAGGGTTAATCTATCCTCTGAGTTTCCTATTTCCCTGTAAATGACCGTGTCGTCCGCAAATATCCTAACTTTACTATTAATGTTACTGCTAAGGTCGTTGATGTATACTAAAAATAGTAACGGTCCTATTACACTTCCTTGTGGTACGCCCGAGGTCACTTTAACCGAATTGGAACTTACACCATCTAACACGACTCGTTGTTCTCTATCGGTGAGAAAGTCCTTTATCCAATTTATTACCTGTGAATTGATTCCTGCAACTTGTAATTTGTACAATAATTTCTCATGTGGAACCTTGTCAAATGCTTTCCGAAAATCTAAAAATATCGCGTCGACTTGTTTTTTATTTTCGGCCGATTTCAAAATGTCGTGAACTAACAACGCTAGCTGAGACTCGCAGGATCGTGTCTTACGAAAACCGTGTTGGTTACTCACTATGAATTTGGACGTGTCGAGAAAACCCATTAAGGAACTAGCTATTATATGTTCCATTATTTTTCCGCTCAGTGACGTTAAAGATATAGGCCTATAATTCGCTGGATCCTCCTTTGAGCCGCTTTTAAATATTGGAGTAACAACTTATACTTATATAGTACTCATACATCTACTAGGCAAAATATAAGGTGTAGCAAGTCATGAGGTAGCATCTGATAGAAATTAAAGTTTTATGCTTATCAATGATCATCCCACAATAGATTTTGTTAACTATGACCAGATAAATATATCAATCAATAGATGGAATGAAAAATAATTTCTCGTTTAAATTTAATACATGAGTAGAATGGAAAAACTTACCTTTGTCCAAAATGTGGGATGTATTATGTAAAATGCTTTCAGATTCTTCTTGTACCTGCAGAATTAATTGTTGTTATAATAATTAAGAAACACAAAAACATTATTATAAAGACTAATATATCAAAAGTATTACATTTTTGTAAAGTAATTCCTTAATCCCTCACAAAGCAAATTGAACTTACTTATAGGGTAAAACATTGTAAACATCTCTCAGCCAAGTTAATGATGGGTGATTGGCACTTGAAGTAAGCGTGTGAAAATATGCAATGACATAATCTGATTTGACAATTGGATCCAGCAGATATATCAGATACAGCAGAGCCTGTATAAAGGAATAAAATAGTGTGCTTAGAAACTATGAATTATACAAAATAATAACTGTTCATTGGTATGGAGACAACAAAAAAGACAAGGTGAGAACAACTATTTTTACTTTTTAAGTAGCTACTGCCTACTTAAAATGAACATCAACTACTATAAAAATAATGTTCAAAGAAAACGTTTCAAGCTTGAGTTAACATACCTTTTCTAGATTTATTTCTCCAAAGCGGAACCACTTTCCAATAAACACAATTACAGGTCGGCCTAATACGTCCACACCACTTTGGTACAAACACCCTATGCCCGAAACTTCAGACAGATCTTCCATCTTAGCACGACGTAGTAATCTTTCATACCTATAAAATGCAGAACATGGTGTATGAAGTACAAAAAAATGTGCATAATGAAGTTGCATAATAAACAAAATACTTCCTTTCTACAGGAAATTTAATACTAAAGAAGTTGATCATTTTGAAAAAATAATATAAGTGCAATAATAATAATGTATTTCAATGTCATGTACAAGCCATATATAGGTACAATCAAAAAGAATGCAAAAAAAAGGGACTGAGGCATTTTCTAATTTCCAATGATCCAACAAAGAGCAAGCAGCCTGTTTTGTCAGTGGAGATTTCAGGTTAAACAGTAGTATTACGGCTAGATAGAAATCACTCCAGATGAGAAGGTTAAATTACTGATGGAAGCTTGTCAATAAATTCATCAGTTCAGAATTTTATGGCACAATATGTAGTTCCAGTGAAAAAGGAGTGCTATCTCTAAGAGGCATTCTGAAAGTCTATGATTGAGTCCATTTCATGCTGGAAGTATCCTAAATAACAAAATTTTCAAATATATCCAAACTACAGAGTCACTTCAAAGTTGCACCCAACCATCTCACTAGAGAACAAATGAGATATATGTCCTGGGTAACTTGGGTTCAATCACAGATGGCCCCAAAATGGGTACTAATCATAACTTTTTACGCATAGGTTTTCAATAATTTGTTTTTGGCAATTTCAGCTAAACAAGAAGCATCACTGACACAGCAATTATTTCATGAAGGCCAGGAGTATCTCACTTGAGAATTGATGAGATATCACCCCTAGGTATCATGGGTTCAATCCTAGAAGGCCCAGAACTTTTCATGCTTGTACATTACATGAATTATCAAAAATTTTGTATTTGCATTTTCTGTTAAGATAGAGACAGACTCTGAGGCAAAAGTGTCACTGACATGGACAATTTTCCAACAGCAATGGTAAGAGGTCATCACAGAGTACAAACTCTCCATGACTACACTCAAAATCCCAGTGAACCCTACACTGTCACTCTGGTTTATTCAATATATTTACAACTTGAGAAAGCAACATAAGGAAAGACCACCAAGTGACATTTTAGTCTAATGTTCTGATGAGGCTGATGTGGAAGAACTCACCTGGAGTTAGAATTAGTTACTACAGTGGGATGGATATTCTTCTACTTTGTGATATCTTCATTTTCTTCACAAAGAATTGGTCATCGCAACCAAGAGAGCCAAATGGAACCCCAATAGAGACAAGGGTAGGCAGGATAGGATATCAAAGATGATGGCAGAGATAATGTAAACAATTTTTTATCTATTAAATGAGCAGGATTGGCTATAGATGGTTGCAGTGCATCTGAGGTAGATAAAATCTGCCTTATGAGCGGTTGGCAGGGTGTTGTAATTACTTTTACAATGTGTTTCATGTGAGAGAGACCAGGAGAGAGGGAAAAAGGCATCTTAAGCAGCAGCATTTTGAACAGGCATTACTGTATATACTTTCAATAAAGACTTTGATTAAAATTGGCTATGTTACACTACTTTGAATTGGTTACGAATAAAGCATATCAAGCATTACTTCAATGAGAGAATAATGTAAAAGAGTTAAAAAGAAAAGTCACCAACAAATCACTGATTTGTAGTATAACTGATGCAATGGCTTGCTATCCACATTTCTTAAAAAACAAGAAGCAAAATAAAAATTGTGTAGCATACTATAGCTTGCTTCCTTATAAGTAATGTCATGTATAAGGAGAGCATAATAGAAATATTAGGAAAATTTGGAGGGGAATGTTCCAGAAAAAAAGAGGGAAAAATGAGTCTGGATAGGATTCATCAAAATCCTGTTATTGGAGGAGGGAGAGAATGAAATTAGAAGAATAAATTTCATTAATATTCAATAACCTCATAAAAAGCTACTGAATTTAATTTTTCATGATTTTATAGCATTATTTGTATGTTTTCCAAGTTTTCCATCGCCTCATTCTCTGTAGTTATCTTTATGAACTATAGTAAATTCTCAATAATCTGTGTTCCAATTATCAGATTTGCAGATTATGCATGCTACTCTCTTCTCCCAACAACTAACTGTTTTAATAACATTATTCCAATTGTCAAGACAAATAGATGCTTTGAAAATCTAATGTACAAAAAGATATACTTCTAAATTACACTACCATTTTTTTCTTGGTTAATTCGTATAATTTACAACTCACAAACAGTGGTTGATGTTTTTATTTAAAGATTTTTAGTATTACCTACACTTTACTGATTTTATCCCATACCCATTATTTCTAATAATTTTACATTCGTGTTGGTTACTCACTATGAATTTGGACGTGTCGAGAAAACCCATTANGCTGAAATAATAAAATCGATCGGGACAAATGAAAAAGGAGAGCCTACATATAAATTGGCAAAAGAATATACTATTGGATTACAAACAATCTTATAAATATAAATCTTAAATTGTGCAAAACAAATAATAAGAACCAAAATGTGGTCCGGCAGTGAAATGGTTAAATTTATACCCGCAAATAAGATGCAGCATAGTTTTTGGGACTGTGAATACCATGGAAAATCTATATCCTCATAAAAGACATATCCTACTTTTTCACAATTTTTTGTAAGAAAATGTATCTTATATATGGGTATATGCAATAATAATACAGCCACACTTTCCAGATTTTTCAATAATCCACGTTTTTTGATTATCCGTGCCCCATCATGCACCCCATCACACTAGCATGGATAATCAAGAGTTTACTGTATATATTTTTCCATTTCTAATTTTTCAAAGTTATTTTTAATTTATTTTGTAATTCCTTCCTTTATTTTAATTAGAATGGAAGATGCCACAGATGGTTGAGTTAACATCTGTAAAGAGTACTCCATGAACTATCAAATCAAATCCTGATCAATGGTAGAAGCTGTCACTCTGTAGAATTCCATCAGGTAGGAATAAAAAACACTTAGTAAAATTCCATGATATATTTCATCAACACAACCAGTTTCAACTAGTACATAAACCTGATGCTGACTATGTACTAGTTGAAACTGATTCTGCTGATGAAATATATTGTGCAATTTTTGCTAAGTGTTTTTCATACCTACAAAATCAAATCTTGCCTAATCCTGCAATTGATTAGACTCTTTGCCATCCTTTAATGCACACTGACAAACAGTTTTTAATGGATGCAATTTTAACAATAGCAACATTTCCACTGAGCCTAATTGTAATCATATATACTACATTATAAAAACTAACTATTCATAAAAATATTTTATTAATATTTCATTCTCATATTTCATTTAATGAATTTCTCTGGTAATAGTTTTTACTTCATTAAGTAGTAATTGGATGTTAAGCTTAATATTAGGAATAAGCTACCTCTCTTTGTTCTGCATTTCTTTGAGAATGATGTCACCAAGAGGGTCACCTTGCCCATGGCTGCCCCCCAATAAACGCTGCTGGTCCAAATCACCTTGCATTTGACTAAATGCATGATCACCAACATTTAGAGAGACATCCAGCTGGGAGGAAGACCATGATGACAGATCCACAGATTCCTCGCAGACTTCATTACAATAACATGTTGGCAAAAAAATACTTAAATGGTTTCTTACAAAAATCATTAGGGGTTCATAAAATCAAACAGAATGCCTAGTGCTGCATGCATTATAAATCTTGAGGGAATCAGAATATCATTATCGCAAGTTGAACAAAAGAAAAACATCGTTTACTTAACAAATTAGCTTTCTTTGCTTCACAGGATCAATACAGCAAAATTTTGAAAATGATACTGTTTTCAATATATAACTTATGAAAAGGGATTTTTCGTCGTACATGAATTTCTCCAGACAAACAAAAGAACAGTTGTTAAAGATGCTTTTAAAATTATTAATATTTTGCATTATTTGTTTTTGAATAAACAACTTTTATTTATTGCCTCACTGAATTTAAAGAAAAGCAAAATGTTTGTAATGTGTTTCCATGTCTTCTCATAGTATCATATATGAAAAAGTTCCGGTCTTCTCATAGTATAATTTATGAAAAAGTTCCGGTCTTCTCATAGTATCATATATGAAAAAGTTCCGCATTTACTTTGTTAATTGGAAATTAAACTAATCCATTTCAGGAAGCTACTTTATCCTCCTCTGATACTGAGACAGCCGGTAATGGCAAACTTGGGAGCCAACCTGACTCAATGAAATCTTAAAATAGTAGCTAGAAATGATCACTACCAACCATCCGAGTGATGAGAATTTTGAGGGTTATCGATGATTCGAATTTGTCGATCAGGTATCAGAGGCTCCCCATCTGGACCTCCAATTTCTACAGGTAGATGTCGTCTTCCATTCTCTTCTTCTGAGGGATTTCGTGGAAAATAAAGCGGAAGCAGAAGACGATAGATATTCATGTCTGAACTGTCTACAACAAAAACCACAGTAGAAAGTAAAGCTCCAGACCATTGTTCCAAGTATCGACGGGTGGTTCCTGTTAAAATTACCATTATTTTACTTGATATATACTGCAATAATCCTTGTGGTATGATGAATGCAAGGTTATTTGAACAAACAGATTTAATGCCCTCAAATATGTGAAGAACTTGAACTTTTATGTCAAGTTTCTATAAATTCTATTCCTTTTTTCAAGAGCTAGTATTGATGTTTCAAATCAAGTTCCACAGATTGCCTTAATGAAATTACAAATAATTAAAAAGAGGAAAATTGAAATAAAAATCTCATAATAAAAATTTCAAGAACAGATTCATGACAAAAGATNAATTCATGACAAAAGATAATTAGATTGCATTGACCATCTTTGGTTAGGTAATATAATTACAAGTGACATTTTCCAGATATCTGAAAAACTTATACATTTTCTAAAAGAATTTAGAATCAAAAAGAAGTATGAAAGTATCAAACAAAGAGAACATGTTTTTAATTCACAACTAAAATAGATAAGAGAAGGGAGCACAGAACTTTGTAGCTTCCACAAGTTTATCAGTAGGTCTGCTAGCAATCTAGCAGAAATAGTCAACACAAACTTATGGAAACTACAAAGTTATGAATTCTCTTTTCTTTCATGGGTTTCTACAAAGTCACACCTAATCATACCAATTTCATAAAAGAGGTTCACAATTATAAAGGATAATTTAAAATATGGGATATTTTAATATAATGGTAACTTCAGCAAAAAAAGGTCTTCAGTCAACTTACTCAAAGCTATATGAGCTCCCTCTTCAGGAGGATAATTCCTTAGAATAGAGTTGATGGCACACATGGCCACAGATGTTAAATGAAGCTCTTGAACTTTTTGCAGAACATTTCTGAAAATCAAAGAAAATTATCATTCTGTGAACAATAAATAGAGAAAATGATCATTTCACCCAACAAGTATTAATTGAGTAATATATTCATACTTTTTTCGACAATTAAAACTAAATGAAAATCACCTGTAGCAAAGATATAACGTATTCTCGGCAGCTGTTTGGTACTTGATATTGTATTTTGGCCCAACTGTATGCAGTATATATTGAGTAGGGAGATTGTATCCCCGTGTGACAACTACCTCTCCAGTACCACAACCTACGAAAAGAAGGAAATTATGAAACATTAAGGCTATTGTAGCACTTCAAGATTTGCCTTTTAATAGTTTTCTCTTTAGCATATAAAGAAAAATATTTGGAACTAATGAAAAATTGTGTAAGGGGGGCACTCTGTATCTGATCATGATCAGACTGAAAGGTTTCTGTGTTGTCTTATTGTGACTCCAACACCTTCATACCTTTGCAAATAACATTTCAAACCATGAAGTATGTACTGTTATTCAGCCAAACTTATTGCAAATCTGAAGCATAATAAAAGAAGTAAAAAGGCAGCGAAATTTTCCAGACCTTGTACTACAGATAGTCCAAAAATATAGTGGGGTCAGGGATCAAAATTGATAGATTTTGTCCAAATAAAATGTCACTTTTTTCACCGTTTGAGAAGAGATTCATCTCTCCCTACAGAACAGCAAAATAGGAGAAGTAATCATAAAAACTAGAATAACACCAATGTAACAGTGGTAATAAAAATTTAAAAAAATCTCAGTGGCATTCTAACATTGAGGGAGGGTTAGGGGTGGGGAAAGGATTGCTTATACCGATATTTTGCTAGAGAACACTGTGAATGAGGGCAAAAACAAAAACTCTTACTAATCTTTCAGAGACTCATTTTTTATGTTATAGCAACATCTTACTCATAAATCAAAATAGCATTATTATGAGTTTGTAAAGAACTCGTACATTATGGGCAAATTCAAGCTGTTTCATGTTTTAGCTTCTTCTGTGGTGATATTTTTCCGGCCTAAACAACTCTTGGCTACTTTTCAGGGTATCTCTAGCATTGACATTTGCAAAAATAAATTACCATCTCTGCACATGGGATGTCAAAGTAGCGCCCTCTAGCTGGATGCAGCCTTCCAACTCCTCTTTTGTGCCCCATAGTGTCATGACAACTGTCGTATTATCTAAATCTTGCAATGTAATATCGCAATATATTTGTTACTTAATTTTAAACTAAGTCCTCCACCAGAAGAAACATCTTTTTATAACCCAACAATTTCACCAAAATTAGAGTTTGGCTTCTGCAAATGAGTCTTCTTGAAATAAGCACACCAAAAAATGATAAATCTGATACTTTCTATTTATGGCTGAGAAAAAATTCCTGCTACTGAAAGAGTAGAACATGCTTCCCTAATTATGGTTAACAAACAAGCTGTGCTCAGGGTGTAACTGCTATGGTAGATTAAGTCATAAAACATCCAGGCAGATGTTGCAACCTTGATACTCAGAAAGTGATGACGGTTAGTATTTGTCTTTGGAATCTCTGAATAGAAGTAGCATGCTGTAGTGATAAGTCAGCTGGAAAGTTTATTCCTCAGTGATCTGTTTCTAATTTTGTCTGACCACTAAAAGGGAGATAAAGGGAGAATTCAAGAAATCCTGAATGGCATATTGTCTTTAATGTTTTTACCTATTTCCAAAATCTCTCAGTATTTCCAAGGCATGCAAAGAGGCCATGGAAGCCACTGGGTGCTCTCAGTCAACAATTTATAAGGTAAGGAAAGAATCATCTCTAGGTGTATTAGAGGTACCATCAAAAACTAAGGAAGTTATGCTGCTGTATCAAAATGGGAGATGTGCGATTTACAATGATTTCATAAGATCGGGAGTGAGAAAGTAGGTGCATAAAATGCTTCTTCAAAATATTAAAAATATTGTGCATGAATCCTTTTCATTAATTTCCATCCATTTTTCTAAAAAAAACTCTATGAGTTTTCTGACGTGCACATTCTAAACCCCACGGAAACATTCAAATTTGGCATCGTACAGTAAAACAATGAATTCAAATTTGGCAAGGTAATCAGGTGGTGAGTAAGTTTGGCAACAGCATTCACCATAAGTGCAATACTGTTCAATAAATGTGGTATGCACAATATAAGGCTGGTTAATCAGTTTCCTTCCCTTGTTTCCTGTTTTGGTCTACGAGGGTAAGGCACAAACCAGCAGCAAAAATGGCTCTTGGAATGATTTAAACCTCTAATTCATTAACAGCCATATTACTGTTTTCTTTCCTTATAGTAGGCAAGTAAAAGAAAATATGAGGGAAAATATGGGAGTACAGTTAATTGAATAGGTTATTAATGTACATTTCCTAACAGGATAGCATGATTGTTGTGTAGATAAAAATGTAACAAAACTATGACATTCAAAAATTCTAATGTAAGTATATCTTTTTTTTGCTAAAACCACAATTAATAATAAAAACAACTTTGATCAATAGTATGATCATCTTTCTTCAATGACACTGTGCATTGAAACCAATCATTCTTCACAAAAATTATGGAAATTTTAATTTATGTTTCAAAAGTAGCAGTATCTCAGGCAGACGAAGTATTTTCTTCTGCAATAAGGCATTTAACATTATCCTTCCAAGATAAAGCCAACAAAATTGCTATGCCACTAAAATCATTTAAAACCTGTTTTCAGTAATTGCACAGAATAATAGAAAGGGAAATATAATCACATTTTAGTTTAAAAAATGAGTAAAGAATAAGGAAAAAAGAACACTTCTACCACAATAATTTTTCTTTTTTTACTACACTACCATGGTTTCAACCCTGATGATAACCAGAGGGTAGAAACCATGGAAGTGCAATAAAAAATGATTGTGGTAATGATAGAAGTGTTCTTCTCCTTGTTCTTTATAATGGAGAACTACCACAGAGTCAAGGCCAAATCAATAGATTCTATTATAAAATGAGCAAAACAAATTGATAAAGCCATATAATGAAAACTACTTTACAACAGAATAAATAAAGTTAATAACGTAACCAATAATTTTATAAAAACTTACAAATGATGACTATGGATCCAAGAAAGTACTTTTCCAATGTCACCATTAGACATTAGGTTTATAATTACCAGTAAAAATCCACATTCTCTCCTAAACTCCATAAAATGTGGAATCCATCTCAAAAATAAACTTTAAAAAGGAATAAATAAATAATGTTCTATGCTCTACCTTTTACTTCTTTCCTTATCTCTTCTTGCAGTCCAGGTCCAGCTTTCATCATTATACTATCACTCACAGGATTCCTTTCATTCAAACTCTCATTAGTAGAGTTGACAATAGCATCAACTTTCAATGTTGTGATGTCTCCAGACCTTTATAAGAAATACAACTTGGCTTTATACAAAGTCCAATTTCCATAACTCATACATCTACTGAAATTCACTTTATCATACCAAAAATATGAATCGTCAGAAAGTAAAACATTTACTATTTTGGTTCAATAGATTGAATAGGGGAAACTACAGATGTTCCTTTGTTCAATAGTTTAGTTTTGGTGAGCAGCCTGCAAAAGGAGTTAGTTGTTTACTTAGCAGTAAATTTTTAGTGGTCCACAGTAGGATGCTGAAAATTTTGAAGGAAATAAAACTGATTTTTGTCTCCTATGCCAGACAACTATATTCTTTGATAACTTTAATTCTTGAAAAAGAGATAATTCAGCACTATTTAGTGGTTCAAAAGGTACAAGAGAAATTTAAAAACATACAGAAAATAAATTTTCAACAAAAAATTCAATCTTTGCCAAAGCTTCAACCTAAAATATTTAACCTTTTGCAGAATTATTCATGATGGCAGACTTTATTTCCTACATTCATTTCTATCAAACCTTGTGAGATACAGAAAGCAACCAAATGGACTACATTTTGCCCTCCTCTAGTCTAAAGGCAAATCTTACCAGAGGAAATTGTAAAATTCAATTCAATGCTTTAAAATTTTATTTGATATCAGTAATATTTATGATGGTAAGTATATTGGATACATTTTCTCATAGGTCAAAAGAAGTTGCACAAAATAACAGCTGGTTATCAAAATTAATATCTTTAGTCATAATTGTATACCTATTTGTATGTATGCATAGAGGTAATAAAATCTTCATACCATAGAACAACTTTTGAATTTAGATCAGGTCTACAGCGGAAAGGTGGTGTAGCATGATTTGCTTCTTGGGTTCCATTGTCATCCCTCCAATTCCATCTTGACTTAGTTGGAGGGGGAGGGTAGACAACACCTCTGCATTCCTGCCCCTTTTTCATTACATCACAATCCTTCCCGTCAACCAAACCAAGAAATTCTGGGAGCACCGTCATTGAGGAAGTTTGTCCCCAAGTCATCAGTTTTGATGGATCAATTATTTCTACAGCCAACCCCAAGGGATCCATTGATTCTTGCACCATCATTGCCTGTCTAAGAAATTACAAGGGATAGTTAACATGCCTGTCAATGTATATTTAACAAATTTTTTCAAAAAGTTTATTCATAAATATCACATGTATACCATTTAATTACTACAAAAATTTCAATGAAACTTCACAACTATGAAAAAAATTCTTAATGAACACAAGACATTTAAAAATACATTTAACAATAATAAAAAATTCCTGGAGGCAAGAAATTTATCCAAACAATTTTTCATCCAATTTTTAAGTTCCATTAGATGAAATTCTAAATGAATCTAACATTAAAAAAAAATTAGTATAGATGCAGGGATTACAAACTATAAACTTATTCACAGAAAAGTAAGAGAGGGTATTGATTAAATTAGTTCAAGAGTGAAACAGCTTTTTCAAAGATTCATGGGCAACTTCTTAGGTACCTTTCCATTTCCCATAATAATTTGCCAATTGGTGGTGAAAAAAGGGAATACATTTAATAAGTATATAGTAATTTACACCATGAATAACAGAATTCTACCATTTCAGAGAATAAAAAAAACCTTTTTAAATTTAGGAATACCTTCCTAAATCCACAAAGAACTTCACTACCACTGTAATGAATAAAATTTAGCAAAAGCAATTGAATTGACTCAGCAATGTTAGAGTTTATGGCCATTCTTCCTCTAGGAATCAAACAGTCAATAACATCAAAAAGACATAAGATAAAAATTTATAAAAAATTTTCAATTCAATCCATTTTTAAAATAAAGGCTTCACAACAAAAACACATTTTATAAAGCCAAGATTTGAGCTATGATTTTGTCTCCAAGCACATAATGCAACTGGGCGTTGATTCTTCCGGTCTCTTCTCATAGCACCAAGGCTATTATGCTTGCGGATAAAAGCTACAATTTCCCTTTTAATACATTTTGGATTGCTGGTAAAATAAATAAAAATTTCTATTTCCACAAGACATTTTCTATTCTGACCAGTTTCAGCTACCAACAGCCATTATCAAGTACAATTTTACCAGAAGCACAGCATATTTAAAGTTAGGAGGGAGGGATAGGAGAAAGATGGTTTCAGGGGAAGGGGTTGATGTGTTTGAAAGAGGATTCTGGAAGGAGGAGGGGAAGGGTAAGGAAAGATGTAGTTGTTGGTAATGTAATCATACATCCCTCCTTCCCTTAAACATGCTGTGCTTTAGGTAAAAATGTACCTGATGATAGCCATTTATGGCTAAAATCTGTCAGAATAAAAATTTTCTTTGGGAAATAACAAAGTTTAATTTTTTTACCAGCAATTTAATGCTATTGGCATTTCATGAAGTACAGCCTTCCAATACCAATTGTTTTGGATTGCTAAAAGTATACCAAAAACAAAATATTCAACATGAGTGTGTGATTAGTTAACTAATTTAATGTAGCAAATGAGTTTTTTTTCGTCAAAAATAAATTATCTTCCACTTCAAAGCTCTTTTATGAGGAAAACATCCTGATGGATGTCAGATGAAGATGGATATATATGGACTGTTTTAAAAAATAACAGAACATACCTTATATTTAACAATCAGCAGGTGGAATCAATGTTAGCACTTGCTGTTTCTATGTGGAAGAATACCAATCCAGCATTTTACTCGCAGAATCCTTATCTCATTCATCTGGAAGAATAAAAAAAGAAGATATATGGTAAAATTATATCTTGGTCTAGGTAAGTATCCTGCAAGACACATTTTGGTGTGTTACAGGGGCTTACATTATATTATATACTACATACATGTAGATGTAAAATGTAAAAATCTGAAACAGAATTTAGTAAAAGTTAACCATATTTTCAACAGCTACAACTATTTCTTGTCCAGGGGATTCTTACAATACTTAAAAATACAAAGAAAGCATAAAGACAAACAACTGAAGCAAACATGATGGAAAATAGCTAAGACTTAAATAAAGAGCAGATCATTATAATCAATAGCTTAACCCTCTCTTAGTCACGCCAGTTTTACTTACACCATTAGTCACGTGCGGTAGAAATCTACCACAGGGGTGAAGCAAGTTATAAGATGGTAAAAATCTTTATTTTTAAATTCTTTTCTTTCTTTCTTTTAAACTGTGCATTAATATCGTTTAAGAGGAAAATGAACAAATATATGATATTCATCTATATTATTATATCTAAAATTATTCATTCAATGAATATGGTACACAATGTAAAAGGAAATCATGCATATTCTTGATTATCAAAATTTTAGTTTCAGAAAACTCAGTAAATGATCCAATAAACAGATATTTGATAAGAGAGCAATATTCTACAGAAATATTTCAGCCTAAATCAAAATCCAAAGAGATGAAATTTTATCCCAAAGCATAATAACCTTGGTGCTATGAGAATAGGAAGGAAGAAACAACACCTAGGTACATTATCTACTTGATGACAATATCATAGCTCCTGTGTTGGCTTTATAATATAGATGGGAATTACTTTCACAATTTTCTCAAAACTGTGCTTTTCTGTTTTTTGTTTTCTTTGAAAAATTTTGCATTTCTATCATATCGAAGGGACCTAGACAAGTTGTGTCAGTTTTTTTTCAAATACAGCTTCTTTGAATGCCCTTATTATCACTTTTTGTTTTATTCAGGTGTTTTACCTTTAGCAAATTCCTGTCTGCTGTAAACATTTTTTTCTATATTACTAATAAATGTAGCCCATGTGTGCTTGTTATACCATCAATTTCGTTCTGTTCATAATTAAATGGCAATTTTCCTTTGGTTTTGCAGATTTTTTTGTTAGTATTCAGATATTTGCAAGTATTTTGTAAGTATGCTCTGTCTTCTGTTTGAAAGCTTCATTTATTTCCTCATTCCAGATTCTCGATCCTCTTTTTGCCTAATTTTTGTTCCCATGCCTACTGCATTTCCTATTTGTTGAATTGTATTTACAATATTTCTTAATTCTTTATTTATATTCTATACGTTACACACTATTCAAGAAATACATAGATTTGGTACTTTACAATAGGTATTTCTGCTTATTTATTGATTGTTCCTCAGAGATCATAATAGGGAGAGAATTCTAGAAAGTTACAGAGGACACAATGAATTATTTATAAAAACCTTGATCTGTTTGAAGGAACATAAAAATGTTGTGAAATATTTCTCAAATCAGGGCGAGTAAGATGAGGAGGAGGATGAGAGTTACAATAGCTGAGAAAATAGGAGGGCCTTTACTATTTAAGATTGTGAACAAAGTAAACCAAAAAAACTATTCCCTTCTCTGTGACACTCTCAATCAACATAAATTTTCAAGAAAAGCACTAATATGTTCATACATCTTAATGCCTCAAACATTTCTTATACAGAAGTTAAGTAGACACTGCAGTAGATTTTCAAGTTTGTCCATGGTGTCACTCTTGACCTAGGATTAAATTTGGGAGACAGTGTCTGAGTGTAGAATGAGTGGTAGACCATTTCATTTTCATCATTAAAAGAGTTTCTTGTATTCATCATAAATATCAGGATGTGTAGTTCTAATAAAGATTTTTCAGGTCCTATTGCTCTCTTCCATTTTTTTTAATGCTTTCCATTAGCCACTGTGCTCATCTTGGGCAACACGAACATAAGAGTGTGTATTTCAGTTTAAGTATCAACCATAGAATCAATGGAGTCAGGCTGAAAAAATGCCAATCAGTCTATTTCAATGAGATCAGTGAAACATTGAGGATTACCAAGAGCATTGAGACTTCTGTAACTAAGAGCCTGTAAAGACTTCTTAATATAAGTACATAGATTGGCAGGTAATTGAAATCAGGCCAGGGGTAGAGAGTAATCAGGTTCTTCAGAGCTAAATAAAACTTCATCATAAAGGATGGATACTGGATCATTGGCAGTAAAATAATCGATGAATGAATGTGTGTCAGATGATGAGTAGGATTAAAATATACAATGTGGAGATATGGGAAAATAAAACTTCTATTAAGTATTAACTGTTTTAGCTGTCTGTGGTTACATCAATAATTAAATCTCCAGTAATAATGATGTTTTGAAATTTTTATAATCTAAACTGAGCTGCAAGAGAAGTTCTTCAAATTCAGAAAGAAGAATAGTTTTAGGGGGACAGTATGTGGTACAAATTAGCACTTTTGTTAAATTACGACCATAAGTCTTTAGGATTCATTATTCAGGAAAATGACCATAAACAGCTGTTGGTGTGGCAATGTTAACATTGAAACTACAATTAACAAAAATGCCAACACCACCTCTGATCATACCTTTTCTATCGCAGTGCAATGAAGAAAACTTTTCGAGTTCTATAGCATCACCAGAGACGTTCTGATGTAGCCATGTCTCAGACATACAAATTAGATAAATTTAATATTAATAAAATAAAAACGAAATTCATCCTAAGTAATGAATTCATGTGGCAGGAAACAGATTGTTAGTTAACAAGACAACTCACTCATCTCAGGTACAACTAAAAGAAAAGAAAATACTAAAAACCCAATTTTGCTAACAAGGAACAGAAATTTTATATAAAGAGAGACAAAGTGATGCAAGATAAACCCATCAGTAGGATTTAAAGTAACTGACATAAGCTTGCTTCCCTTATTTAAGACCAACAGTGACAGTGTTAAAGATTATAACCTACCAATGCTTATGGGTGATTTTTTTTATGCCTGGTGTCGAACTAAAGACCCTACAGGAAAAATTTTTACTGTTAACGTTATAGAAGCATGTCTGCTGACAATAACCCGATTCTCATTCATTTTACATCTGGAAAGTACTCAAAATAAATTTCTGAAAATCTGCACAATAATAATAATAATGAACAAATTACTAGGCGAATTTTAGTCTTAAGTGGTCACTCTCACAATGCCTTCTTACGGGGAAAATCGGAAAATTGGGGCTCTCTAAGTTCAAACCGATGATACCTAGGATCGATATTTCATCTTTCATGGTGGTTGCTCATTGGTGCCCATACGGGTTCGATGTCAACTGGGCGAAGGACAACTCGGCGAAATGACAACTCGGCGAAAATCAACTCGGTGAATTGACTACTTGGCGAAAGACAATTCGGCGAAATGACAACTCGGCTTACACTAGAAACGGGTTATTGCCTTAAACTCCTGCGGAGAGGAGGTCCCAACATTCACGAAGGTACGTTTTTGTAGTGAAAGATTTCCAATTTGTAGCAGGCGAAATATAGCTTAAAATATCAACAGCCGAGTACATTTTCCTATAAATCAAATATCATTCAAAAATTTCATGTATGAAATAAGAAAAACATCTATCAAAATCACTGATACGACGGAAAAATTTAATAACTCTGGTAAGAAATATTGGATCCTAAGTCTTTCCATGAAAAAAAATCATTTATTTGTGAAACCATTATATAGTATGAAGACATATGATGAAGGGAGATTGTATTTTTAAAGCATTGTGGTAAACGAATAGTAAAAATTTTAAAATTTCATACGTTAGACGAAGAAATAGAATTGCTACAAAGCGTCCTGGTCATCGAAATGTAAAAGGAAAGTATCACGGAAATCGGTATTCGAACGAAAACGAAACGGAAGACTATCATATCAAGAACGGAAGATGCTATCATGTCGAAAACATTTACCAAATCAAGTGATTTTGAAATGACTGTCAAACCAAGTCATGTTTGTTCCCCACAAAGAAAATCCTGGAGATATGGAAGTAAAAGACGCTAGAAATATTTGCAAAAGCTGAAGTCGCGCGTCGCACAATAGACTAATTGTAAGCACATCGGAGATGGGTGCACGAAGATGTTCTAGGTTCTACTGGGAGAGGATGCAGAAGTAGAAAAAAGGAGCGAACTATCCATGTACAAAAAATAGGTTTGAGACTACGTAAAGTAAAAGAATAATAAAAAGAGGACGAGGTTACGGAAAACTAACGGCCAAACTCATAAATATGGACTCGCAAATAAAAAATAATTATGGACACACTATAAGATGGAACCCTAAGTCGGTTGAAAATATGACAAATAACGCGTGGGCAACATTTCAAGATAGAGTTTCTGCGAATAAGAAACCAATGCACGAGCTCTGTCTGAAACTAGTGGATTTTTGATGCAAGTGGGGGCAAGATGGAGCGGATGGAACTTCGCTCATCGCCCTCTTGAGTCTGAAGTGCAAGAAATAATTCTTCCAATTTATGTCGGCACCGTATGATTTGCTGAATCGCTCACGAAACCGGTCGTGCATTAAATTTTCTGAGGATAAGGAATAAATTTTATTCTGGGTGATGTCTTTCCACGAACTCACTCCTTCCAGCATCGATTTTATTCAATAAAGCGATTCGGCAGTTTACTCGAAAGCACGATTTTTGTTTCTCTAACATTATTGAAATAGCCACATTTATCGCCACCTGTATTTTCAATGAAGGATTCAAACTAATATACAAAATTATGGAAAAAATGGACATCACCATCGGCCCATACGCGTACTTATTAGCTGTTCATCGTGAAGCAGAACGGATAAAGAATGACGAGCGACGGACGAAAAACCTGAAAATGGAACACACAATATCCCGAAGAATCGATAAACTGAAAGGGCAGCGAAATTTTGAAGAAACGGGGTTGTTATATAGTCGTGGAATAGCTGATTAATTGTAATTATCAAGAAAACAATGAAAAACAAACAATACATTTTAAACCCGCTTTTTTCAGAACACAGGTTTTTGAGCTAGCGGAAGTTCGAGAAAACACAATTTTCAACAAACCACGTCAGATTTTTTTCAAAAGGTTAAGGAAAAGGAGAAATGTTTTCTCTTTGAAATAGACTACAGTGATATAAAACCTATAAAACTTTGATTTGTAGCCGCAAAATAAGACAATGAGCTTAGTAAAAATAAACTTTTATTTTGAAATACCGCGATTTTGTCAATTTTAATCCCAATTTATTTCTTCTACTCTATTACAAAATCATAACGATTTTAAATAAGAAAATATTTTTGCTTTTGTTTCATGCGATTTTTACAACCTGTAGGTCACCCCACGAGGGTACGTTTTCGACTACTTGCAATATTGCAATGAAAGGGTTCGACTACTTGCAATATTGCAATGAAAAAAAAAATTGATTACATAGTATGAAGAATGCTGAAATATAATTGTAACCATGAATAATAAACTACAAAAGGAAAAAAAATATGTAACTTAGTAGTAGTTTCAAAATATATTCTTAAAGAAAGTAACAAGCCAAATAATTGTAGAAAGAACCCTTAAGTCAGACTATCTTTTAAGTTAACGTACCGATTTCGTCCGAGTACTTGAATCCGGGTTTCTTGCTATTACAATTCGAAAAACATATACGTACGGACCATAGCATAAGTTTTCGGGAGTGAGATAAGAGCGAGGAAACTAAATTTCACCCAAATATACCAAGAACGCTTTTATCAACGTTGAAAACTAACTTTCTACAAACTACTTATTTCTAGCGGTTTGTCGTTAGCGGTTTTAAATCTATATACAGAAGTAAGATATGTCTTTCCGTATTACTCAGAGCGAAGACAGGTTTAGCCCACCACCAACAAAAGCTTTGGAGAGGTAATGAAATGGAGGTTTCTCCGTTCATTTACATGGTTGAGTTCATTTACATGGATGATTCTCTGAGAATTTGCGATATTAAAATGCAACCCTGGAAACATATCCAGAAGACTGACTAGCGGACGCCATGTGTTCAGGATTGAATGTCCATGAAGTTTATGTGAATAGGAAAGATTTTCCGTACGTAAAAACACATTTAATAATGAAAGTTATGTCTATCTCCATTCTCATTTTCCCATAACTTGAAGTTGAATTTCATTGGTGGAACAAGGACTTATTTTTACACCAATAACTTCGAAGGCTAATTGATTTCTCCCCATTATTGGCTACCCAAGGTCCTACCGCAGAGATTGCCAACGTTTTATAGTCCATGCATCAATTGTTTCGTTTTCTCTTCTATAGCGCCACACAGATCATAAACTAAAAATAGCGCTCTCTAGAATTCAGTGGTAGGTTATGTTGTGTTAGTAAGTATGAGTTTTTGTATGTGTACACGCGAATTGCATAGGATATTGGTTTTTAATTTTTCTCGTAGCTCAATGTACGAGGGCTGTATGATAATTACACGTGTTCAGCGACTGATGGCACCACTGACACAAAATGTGTATGCCATAATTTAACGCCATCTTTAGATATATGACTGTCAAAATTTCAGACAGATTAATCGAGTAGTTTTGTTTTGATAGCTGTTGAAAGTAGTCAAGTTCGTGTTTGCTTGCCACCATGGAGAAAGAGCAATATCGATCAGTGATTCGATTTCTTTTTTTGGATGGGAAGACTTGTGAGGAAATCAAGGTGAAGTTGCATGCTGTTTATAAGGACCATGCACCTTCGATGACTACCATCAGATATTGATTTAATGAATTCAAGCGTGGCCGAACATCCGTTTTTGATGAAGAGCGCCCAGGCCGTCCGACTGAGGTGACTACGGAGGATATGGTTAACAAAGTCCATGATGTCGTGCTAGCAGATCGCCTTGTGAAGATCAGAGAGATTGCTGACATTGTAAACATCTCAACTGAACGCATACAAAGTACCCTACACGAAAAATTGGGCATGAGAAAGCTATCGGCGAGATGGGTGCCGCGTTTGCTCAGAGTGGAGCAAAAACGGAATCGCATGACAACTTCAGAGCACTGTTTGGACACGTTTAAGCACAACCCGAAAAAGTTTCTACGGCGTTTCGTGACTGTTGACGAAACATGGATCCATTACTACACGCCAGAAATGAACGAACAGTCAAAACAGTGGATATCACCCGGCGAACCTGCTCCAAAGAAAGCGAAAACGGTTCCATCGGCCGGAAAAGTCATGGCCACAGTTTTTTGGGAATCGCGAGGCATCATCTTCACCGACTTTTTGGAGAAGGGAAGGACAATCACGGGGCAGTACTATGCTGATTTATTGGACCGATTAGATGCTGAATTGAGGAAAAAACGGCCACATTTGGCGAAGAAGAAAGTGCTCTTCCATCATGACAACGCACCAGCTCACTCATCTTCAATCGCCACAGCAAAACTGGTCGAATTACAGTACGAATTGCTACCTCATCCACCCTATTGTCCAGATTTGGTCCCATGCGATTTCTTTTTGTTTGCAAACAAGGAAGTCATCGCCACAACAGAGGCCTATTTTGCATAGATCGACAAAACGTATTTTTTGGATGGCTTGAAAAATTTAGAATATCGCTGGGCTAAATGTATTGAGTTGAAAGGAGACTATAATGAGAAATAAATTTAAAAGAAGTAAAAAAAATGCATTTTCTTGCCTAACACAAGTACTTATCATACAGACCTCGTATATGCTCAGTCATGTAATGCGCTGTTTTAGGCGGCCACAAGTAATGTAATGACCTAATGAATAACTGAATTAAATTTTAATATTAGAACTCACGAACATCGCAGAGCCTTCCTCAATAAATCTCCCTCCTCCCACGTTTCTAAACATTAGTTTGAAAATGGCCATTCTAGTACCTTTTCGCCTGAAATTCTACACGTCCAAACTAAAGGTCCTCGACTCAACGCCCTGGAACAACTCGACATCATAAGTCACCTCTCCTCTCCTCAATGTTACCTTACAAATGAATACCTCTTTCTTTCTCCCTCCCCATCTTGGAATCTGCCCTATCACCCCATGCTTCCATTACCAGTAACCCTTCCCTTTCCTCCCTATTCCTCCCACCTTCCTCTTCTACCCCTTCCTGATTGTTGTTACTTTGTATTCCCATGTCTTCTTTATTTGCCTGATTGCTTATTTAGTGTTCTGTGAGCCTGATGAAGGCTATGCCGCCGAAACCGGTTGTTCCCGAATAAATTGCTGTGAAAAAAGTACATGTCTGTGTAATATCATGAATTTCCACAATATCACGGCCGCCTCCGTAGATTTTATGAAATAAAAGAATATATAGTTGCTAGTTTTTAATGGGTTTTCTCGATACCTCCGAATTCTCAGAACGATTTTCGTATTCTTACGCATTTCAGCTGTCGTTATTAAAAAACGACATTAAAAAATCGTTATAGTTCACGATGTTTTGAAGTTCATGATGTCTTGAAATATGCCGAAAATAAAAGGCAAGTCGACGCGATTTTTTTCGATTTTCGGGAAGCAATTAAATGGTCACACTTAATAACTTAATATACAACTTAAAACCTGCGGGTACAATAAAGAAGTAACAAAATATAAAAAGGACTTTACTTTCGGAAGAGAACAACGAGAAGTACTGGATGGCATTAGTTCTAACCTACATCAAGTGACCTCTGGCGTCCCGCAGGGTAACGTTGTCGGACCGTTAGTATTTTTAGTAAACACCGACGACGTTTATAAACACGTCCGTAGTAAATTTAGGATGATTGAAGACGACACAGTTACTTACAAGGAAATAGAAAGTAGAGAGGATAGATTAACTCTGTGGAATGTTTCAAAGAGAAATATGAAATGCTGCTACAATTGGTGCTTAACGTAGATAAATGTCCAGTATTTATGTTCTTCGAAATAAATCAGCTTCCGAGAGGACATTTACTAAAAGTGGAATCGGCGAAATATCTTGGAATAACCCAACCGAATAAAAGAAACAGGAGTGAAAATATTTTGTGATGAGTTATTTAACTTTCCTTCGATCGAATAACTTAGATGTGGTCCCAAAATGTTGTAAAATCTGTGTACAAGCACTAAGAAAACTCTGATTCGTGGAGAGAGAAGTCGGTAGGAGCGAAGAAAAAGTGCGTGAGTGATGTTACTTTGCGTTAGTTAGGACTTAACTTTAGTATGCATGTAGTGTATGGGATCCTTCAAAAAATTGTTGTATTCGAGAATTATAAAAAGCACAGCAACAGGCGATACGTTTCGTATAAAAATTTTACAACAAATCTGTGAGTGTAGTANGTAGTGACAATAAGAATCTGTCAGCATGTACTTTAGAGGATAATTTGAGTATGAGTAATAGCTAAAATTCTGCCTTACATTTCAATCAGGAAGTGGGAAGGTGGGAAATCACCCTTTTGTACCTTTGTGGGTGTCAAGTAGTAGAAATTAATTTATCATGTGCTGTATTGATAGGTTTTTGAAATTATAGTACTGTTTTAGATGATGTACCTGTTTTTATGCGTCCTGCCAGTTACATAGGCCGCTCTGATACTGCGAGAAAAATCAAGGAAATTCATGCCAGAATCTGTGAGTGTAGTAAGATGCTTCAGATGGCAGAATGGGACTCTTTAAAAGATAAAAGATTTTAAACAAAGGCTACTTATTAAATTCAGAAAGTACTGTTTTAGATGATGTAGCCGATATTATGCGTCCTGCCAGTTACATAGGCCGCTCTGATACTGCGAGAAAAATCAAGGAAATTCATGCCAGAATAAGTCTCTTAAAGAATCCATATTTTCCGCAAACGATACGTAAAAGTAATGTTAGAGATGCAGAGTCATGGTGTATGCACTTCCTGCCACGTGCCAAAAGGCGGCTTGCTGGGAACATCGTAGATGTGAGAGTCACTGAAAGGAATTTAATTTCTCAGCATCACTCATCATACTCTTATAACCGCTTTGAACGAGACAAAAGTAAATATAAGACACCCTGCATTGAAAGAAAAATTAGAAATATTCCATTTATCAAGATTTCATTTATATATCTTTTATATCTATTATATATAGACTATAGCTTTTCCGGATATATAGACCTATATACGATACAAACTCTGAGGCTAAACGAAAAGCGTCACTGAACCGGCGATTTTTTTTGCTTAAAGAACCCAACAAACACTAAATTTGCCAAAATTATTTTCAAGCTCATCCGATCCGTTACACTGATTTTAATTTTTTATTTATTCTTTGGCTACAGGCGAATTGTGCGAAGAATATTGTCGAGATGTAGAGAGCTAACACCAAAGAAGAATATCGGAAAATTTCCCTCCCACGAATATTGTGCTGTAGAACTTTTCCTCTTCTAGAAAAGCAATTCAATCCTTTTTACCCAAAACCAATTATTAGTAGTAGAGAGATGATATCATAACTAAAAAGAGACAGCGGCGGGAAGGTAACATCACAAAAAACGTGAGTAGACATGAATCGGAAGTCATAAGTAAATGGATGACTGACTTCAACCGAGTTTTGAGTTTTCAACTGAGATGTGAATAGGTTATTAACTATTTGTTGAACTGGGTGTTACTCGGTGAAAACAATAAGTAAGTCAGGTTATTTATTCGCCTTTAATCACCAACTGATATAATGAAGAGAGAGTAGTTCGCATTGAAAACATGTTTATCTCTTCACCGTCCAAAGCACAGCACTGACCTTCACACAACGCTTGTCGCCAAGGCCGCGGATGGTCTCCGGGAGGTTCTCATGATTACCTTAACAAATTTACGGAAAAATAAATAATGTCGTTCAAAATCGTTGTCACTGCAAGGCACCGCATTAGGCCTTTACAGATGCCTATGAGGCCCATATTCCAGTGGCCCCGTGAAGACAAAAACCTATGATTATTTGGTCGATTCTTAAAAGAACCAAATACGCAAACAAATGCTAAGCGCCTGACGTACATATTCGTGTACGCACTACTAGAAGCCAACTTTTTATTACACACTCTTTACAGAACTTATCATAGTTCTGAATTAAGCCACTGATAATAGGTGGAAGTCCACGCTGCCAACAATAAGTACACAACTAGTCAACTGCATGTCTTTATTGTTGAATGATCTACGTGAAGTTTGAAGAAATTATATTCAAACTAACCGATGTAAATACATATCAGCTACCCAGATTTTCAAGCGAGTCGAGTTTAAGTATGTATTCTTATGTAGTCTACTTTTATATTTTCTAAAACATTTAATTAACATGTACATTCTTATACTATAACGACAAAATTAAAATTGAAGACAAAAATCTCCAAGTGTTCTACCCAAGTTTGTGGAATAAAAATATTGGTAGTCGATGCATAACCTAGATTACACATTGTTTGCCGAGTACAGTTCCTTACTATGCGACATACATTGTCCTCGCTTCATTCTTTTGCCTGAGGAAAAGCATTTCGTTTAAAAATGGATATTATTTACGTAAATATGACTTCATGTTTCCCTTCAATTAGTTTCCTACCGAAAATTTCCGCTACAAATATGACTAAGGCATTCGAGTTGGTCATGCTCAAACACACGTTTGCTGTATCGAAATTTCTGGTGGTAACAGATATTGATACAGTTGATTTTCTCTCTCTTCTTGAAAGACCATAAAGCATGGAATTAAGATGAGAATTTAGTCGATTGAAAGTCCTCCCTTCAGCAAAAAGCTTGTTAAAGGTAAAATATCTTAGAGGTCCACCAAACAATTAAATCAGTCGAGCAGGGAAATGTGTTATTTAGCAGTGATGAGTTATTATTGGTGAAGAAGATAACTTTGAAAATAAATTGTGAAAAACTTACATTTTCATTACTTACCAGATACATTTATTTCACCCTTTGGTAATGAGTGGAATAATTTAAAGAAATGTACAACCTGGCGAACAATGAGCTCCTTATAAATGAGAAATAGCACTAGATTTACTCCACTGACCATCTACCACTAATGTTGCAATAAATACTTTAAGAAATACTTAGAATAAAATGTCCAAGAAGCAGTACCACTTCAAGGGATCAAGCGAAAGAATATGAAGAACAGCATTTCTTACCGAACGGAAATAAAACAGAAGTTGAGAGAAGAAAGATACGTAGAGAATTCATAATTTCTGTATTAAATAGCAAAGCTCATGGCACACTATGACACAACAGTAGTAATGATGAACTTATACGTCTGAGTAATGTAAATACTACTACCTGTACGGATTCAATAATTGTATATATCCGTCCGTCTCTCTGTACGTACGTCCCCCTTTCTATTTCAAAAACGGCTTAATGTAGAGATATGACTCAAACTGCATTGCAATTCTACGAGGTTGAAAGCCGCACGAAAACTATCCTCTTCTCTAAGAAGGTTCCGGTCCGAACCCAAAAGCCCATTATACGTTTCCATACATAATGCAGGTAAAGTTCGTTTTTATATCTCGCAGACTTCATTTCTTTTACAACATTAGATTAGAAGTAATGGTCGTTCGTAATCGAGACAAGTGTCAAAAGAAGAAAAATGATTATAGATTCTTATTTTACCATTGAATTAGATTATTGATATAGATTCGATTTAGCGAGTATTTTGATCAAATAAATGGAAATTTTGTAAAATGTTGTGGTAATAAAAACCCCTATCCTTGACGATCAAAAGGATTGCTGATGTAGATCTCATACGTTACCTTATAAGAATAGACGGGGATTATAGGTCCATATAGAGCTAATAGCAGAAAAACTACCGACACACTTCATGAAGAGTGAGCAATTTTCTGAGATTCCAGGATATGCCAAGTACGATATACATATCGTCCGATTATACAAAGGACATTTATACGTTGCTTTGTCACGATCAGGATGACGATCAAATGCTACCGTGACGTATTGGGAGAAGAGCGGATTTTCAACGCAAACGAACGTTCTGCCATCCTCTTATAAAGTGAATTTTTTTAGTCAAATGCACTACGACCCCCCCTCTAGTCGAAATTTATTGACCAAGAACTTCACTCTCTTCACAGTGAAGAACCTAAGATAGAAAGTCGCTTAACGATATCCTTTTGTAAGAAACGTAAGTTATAAACATTTAACCAGAAACACAGTGAAGTGTTTCGTTATAATTACCTTTCCTGGGCGTATTAAGATCATTTCGAATGATGAGGGGCTTGGCCACCATTAAGGCGTATCCATAGACATCGATATAATATTAAACAAGCATTTAAAACTGAAACGTATAAGTCACATCTATTCGAAAGCTAATTCCGAGGGCTTTAACAAAAACCTCAAAACCGATTTAAATTCATTTGAATCGCGTGTAACTAAAATGTTCATCGAAGAAACTTGGAAATTTTTCGTTGAGAAATTTACATAAACATGTAACTCGTATATACTTTCGACACACTATAAAGGCGACTGTGTGATAGAGAGGCACACTTTCGATGAACAGAGTAGATTACTTGAAAGAGGGCATGTTCCACTTGTAGGTCATATAAGAAAATCTATTTTTGAGGAGTCAAAAACGGATTAGAAGGGAAATTAATTGGGTAGAAGAGAATCAAGAAAAATGTAGAATATATAATGATGAATTTCCAAAATTATGCAGAAATGGGAAGCAATGAAAAGAAACACCTGCCTACAGCAACAAGGCCATTAGAGACTGAGAAATTCAATTTCAAAATTTCTGTCATTGTAAAATAATATGCATTAGGTATTACACTTTCCGCGTAAATTTGCGGGGAATCCGTAAAACTTGGTGCATATTATTTCGTAGAGAATGCAATAGCAAGGTTTCACTAATCTGCGCTGAGGTGTTCGATTACAATTTCAAAATAATACATCGATCTCAGTTGGATTATTCGAGAAAAAAATGAATGTGCAAGTTATATTTTATGAATCGAAGAACGTTATTAAGACAACCAACTTTTAAAGTAACAACTTTCATAAAGTTAGCTGATAGGAAAGAACATAGAAAAGATTCGAAAGATAGGAAAATTGTCAGCAAAATTATCATAAGAAATCTAGACTCAACATCAAAGACGGGATGGGATATGGCATCCGATAGTGAATAATATTACGTGATAGAGAAGAAGTACTAATATTGCTTCCGTATCCTATCGGAGAAAAGAGATCTAGTGAACTCATAACTCATAAGATTGAGATTTCTGGAAAAGACAGATAAGGTACGTTAAGATGAAAACATTTCCTGGTAATCAGAACTTCATCGTAGTCGAGTAAAACACTCCTTATAATTACCCAAAGATCAACAAAAACCATACACTTCGAAGAATCCGGGATCTAAGATTTGCACTATTCCACCTAAACAGAAAGAAAAGAAACTTCGTAGTTTTCCAATGGGACTTTAATTGGCTACCGGTTTCGTAAGCGTACGTATGTACATTTTCAGGCATTGTGGAAAACTACGAAGTTTCTTTTCATTCTGCAATATCTTTCCACGAAGTCACGCCTTCGAATGTCGATATAATTCCACCTAAACCCTCATCCGAAACTGTTTTAAACTATAATGGATAACATACGCGAAGCGATAACTCGCATTTGTCACCGAGTGTGGAATTTAAATTATTTATTTTATTCTCGTCATTAATCCACGGAAAGCATCTTCATGGTACCGCAAGTCATCAACGAAAATCCATTTGCTGAAATACGAAAAATCCGTCCTTCGTGATAAAGATTGAAGATGGAAGGGAAACTTACCGTCTGGTCGCGCACTTCCCTCAACATTTCTCGACATAAAATGTCCTACGAAGCACACTTGTTTAAGAAATATCCCACAATAACCACGACCAAAGAAACTACTCCAATTTTCTATCCATTTCCACAAAAGATTAAAGCATAAAGAGGATATACGCAAAGATTGGACAATATTGTTTCCGCTGATTCACGGCGGTCCTTCCGCTCTGCGGTATGACGGCATGGAAGCGCAAGAGGTTAAGGTATCGTAAAGTAAAACGAATTCCACGGACGAAGGCGTAGTTTTGTGGAGCTCCGTCACATTAAAATAAAATGAAGACAGGAGTGTACTTTTTTTACAGGTTTACTTGCACACGTGCACGGTATAAATCTGCTTTCTTTATTTGTTTCTTTACCTGAGAATGGCGACTATTCGTTGAGACCAGTCCTGTGAAAATAAACCTGTGGAAAAAGTACATTCGTCTTCCTTTTATTTCAATGTAAAGTAAAGCGTTTACAATAGTTACGAAAATCCCATATGAATCATCTAACATTTCTCAACAATGTTCCGCAAGGATAATACAAAAACAAATGATTATCGGCTTCGATTACATCCAAAATAATATATCACAATCATGAATAATTAATGGGAATTTCAAAATTTCTGCCTTCTTACAGGAGCCAAACACACAATTTCATAAAATAATTCGATTAAAATGCAATTTATCTAAGAATATAATGACAGCGAACAAAATAACGATTTTTTTAATAATTCCTTTTTCCTCCACTACAGCAGCATTGCCGGACACAATTTACTCCCGCAATAATTTCTTTAAGTTTATAGAATATAACCAAAGCAGTCCACTGTTTTCCTTGCTACAGAATTTCGATTTTTATGTGTGGTACAATCAATCTTTCCCTTTAAAGCTTCTCGTTTTTCAAATTAGTCTACGATTCTGCTATAACATCTCACTCATCGAATCCTACCACATAAATATATAGCCCTTCAAGATACAGTGGAAAACTGGGTTACGAGATACGAACTTTCTGAGATACGAACTCCGGTCTGAAACGAATTAAGTTCGTGAGTCGAGGTACCACTGTATTGGGAATAACACTTGACGGGCAAGAGGATGAGTGTGGTTGTTCATCCATTCTTTGCAGTCCGCCAGAACGCTATCAGGTGTCTACTAACGGGACAGAGACAAAAGTAAATAGAAGAAATTCTCCTCTATCCTGAACCAACGAAAGACAAATATCCCATACGTCAAGACGTGGCAATAGGAATCTATCGAAGAGCAAAAAAGAAATGAAAGTTAGAGCCTTGTTTCATAGGCGGAAACTCCGAAGAAGGTTGATTTGCATAGTCGGTGGGTTATGCCTATTGGAATGAAAAACAATCTCCTTTTCCCATCAACCGAACTAAGTGTATGGAACTGGAAAATAACGCCGTATCGTTACGGAGTAGGGGGCACGCTTTTTTAGCCAGTATTTTAATTAGGAAAAATACATGTGACCAAAGCATGAGCGCGATTTGTATTTTAAGAAGTCATTCTTTAAAGTATATTTAATAAATTGATTCTGTTGACACTACTGTACCTTTACATTGTCTTATATATTATATCATAGACTATATTATCATTGTACAAGTGAACATTATAAGAGCTTTTCAAAATTATCGAGCTTCAACAGCTCTAGCAATGACGAATAAATAAAGCGGTCCGTCACCTTTTTCTTCATCAAAGGATACCTCACATCTTTTTAATAGTCTGCCTGCGTTCATCTGGTTAGAAAGAAAAACGATGTATTTTTATCCGCGTCAGAGACGAAAACGTCGGTTGTTAAGGATCCATGCTATACCGGGAATTGGTACTCGCAATATTAAATTGGGAAATGCTCGTACATGAAAAACTCGCGGGATACATTTAATCTCTTTTTTCATCATTCGATGAATGAGACATTTTCGCGCAACATCTGAAGGAAGTAGAAAGCGGTGGAAGAGAGATGTTAGCTTATTTAGCGGAGAAGAGCCGTTCCGGAGTTATTTTCAGCGATGCCTCATCCACATAGGAAGTCAATGTTGAATTTAAATGAAAATACGGCGAAAAAATGAATGTGCAAGTTATATTTTATGAATCGAAGAACGTTATTAAGACAACCAACTTTTAAAGTAACAACTTTCATAAAGTTAGCTGATAGGAAAGAACATAGAAAAGATTCGAAAGATAGGAAAATTGTCAGCAAAATTATCATAAGAAATCTAGACTCAACATCAAAGACGGGATGGGATATGGCATCCGATAGTGAATAATATTACGTGATAGAGAAGAAGTACTAATATTGCTTCCGTATCCTATCGGAGAAAAGAGATCTAGTGAACTCATAACTCATAAGATTGAGATTTCTGGAAAAGACAGATAAGGTACGTTAAGATGAAAACATTTCCTGGTAATCAGAACTTCATCGTAGTCGAGTAAAACACTCCTTATAATTACCCAAAGATCAACAAAAACCATACACTTCGAAGAATCCGGGATCTAAGATTTGCACTATTCCACCTAAACAGAAAGAAAAGAAACTTCGTAGTTTTCCAATGGGACTTTAATTGGCTACCGGTTTCGTAAGCGTACGTATGTACATTTTCAGGCATTGTGGAAAACTACGAAGTTTCTTTTCATTCTGCAATATCTTTCCACGAAGTCACGCCTTCGAATGTCGATATAATTCCACCTAAACCCTCATCCGAAACTGTTTTAAACTATAATGGATAACATACGCGAAGCGATAACTCGCATTTGTCACCGAGTGTGGAATTTAAATTATTTATTTTATTCTCGTCATTAATCCACGGAAAGCATCTTCATGGTACCGCAAGTCATCAACGAAAATCCATTTGCTGAAATACGAAAAATCCGTCCTTCGTGATAAAGATTGAAGATGGAAGGGAAACTTACCGTCTGGTCGCGCACTTCCCTCAACATTTCTCGACATAAAATGTCCTACGAAGCACACTTGTTTAAGAAATATCCCACAATAACCACGACCAAAGAAACTACTCCAATTTTCTATCCATTTCCACAAAAGATTAAAGCATAAAGAGGATATACGCAAAGATTGGACAATATTGTTTCCGCTGATTCACGGCGGTCCTTCCGCTCTGCGGTATGACGGCATGGAAGCGCAAGAGGTTAAGGTATCGTAAAGTAAAACGAATTCCACGGACGAAGGCGTAGTTTTGTGGAGCTCCGTCACATTAAAATAAAATGAAGACAGGAGTGTACTTTTTTTACAGGTTTACTTGCACACGTGCACGGTATAAATCTGCTTTCTTTATTTGTTTCTTTACCTGAGAATGGCGACTATTCGTTGAGACCAGTCCTGTGAAAATAAACCTGTGGAAAAAGTACATTCGTCTTCCTTTTATTTCAATGTAAAGTAAAGCGTTTACAATAGTTACGAAAATCCCATATGAATCATCTAACATTTCTCAACAATGTTCCGCAAGGATAATACAAAAACAAATGATTATCGGCTTCGATTACATCCAAAATAATATATCACAATCATGAATAATTAATGGGAATTTCAAAATTTCTGCCTTCTTACAGGAGCCAAACACACAATTTCATAAAATAATTCGATTAAAATGCAATTTATCTAAGAATATAATGACAGCGAACAAAATAACGATTTTTTTAATAATTCCTTTTTCCTCCACTACAGCAGCATTGCCGGACACAATTTACTCCCGCAATAATTTCTTTAAGTTTATAGAATATAACCAAAGCAGTCCACTGTTTTCCTTGCTACAGAATTTCGATTTTTATGTGTGGTACAATCAATCTTTCCCTTTAAAGCTTCTCGTTTTTCAAATTAGTCTACGATTCTGCTATAACATCTCACTCATCGAATCCTACCACATAAATATATAGCCCTTCAAGATACAGTGGAAAACTGGGTTACGAGATACGAACTTTCTGAGATACGAACTCCGGTCTGAAACGAATTAAGTTCGTGAGTCGAGGTACCACTGTATTGGGAATAACACTTGACGGGCAAGAGGATGAGTGTGGTTGTTCATCCATTCTTTGCAGTCCGCCAGAACGCTATCAGGTGTCTACTAACGGGACAGAGACAAAAGTAAATAGAAGAAATTCTCCTCTATCCTGAACCAACGAAAGACAAATATCCCATACGTCAAGACGTGGCAATAGGAATCTATCGAAGAGCAAAAAAGAAATGAAAGTTAGAGCCTTGTTTCATAGGCGGAAACTCCGAAGAAGGTTGATTTGCATAGTCGGTGGGTTATGCCTATTGGAATGAAAAACAATCTCCTTTTCCCATCAACCGAACTAAGTGTATGGAACTGGAAAATAACGCCGTATCGTTACGGAGTAGGGGGCACGCTTTTTTAGCCAGTATTTTAATTAGGAAAAATACATGTGACCAAAGCATGAGCGCGATTTGTATTTTAAGAAGTCATTCTTTAAAGTATATTTAATAAATTGATTCTGTTGACACTACTGTACCTTTACATTGTCTTATATATTATATCATAGACTATATTATCATTGTACAAGTGAACATTATAAGAGCTTTTCAAAATTATCGAGCTTCAACAGCTCTAGCAATGACGAATAAATAAAGCGGTCCGTCACCTTTTTCTTCATCAAAGGATACCTCACATCTTTTTAATAGTCTGCCTGCGTTCATCTGGTTAGAAAGAAAAACGATGTATTTTTATCCGCGTCAGAGACGAAAACGTCGGTTGTTAAGGATCCATGCTATACCGGGAATTGGTACTCGCAATATTAAATTGGGAAATGCTCGTACATGAAAAACTCGCGGGATACATTTAATCTCTTTTTTCATCATTCGATGAATGAGACATTTTCGCGCAACATCTGAAGGAAGTAGAAAGCGGTGGAAGAGAGATGTTAGCTTATTTAGCGGAGAAGAGCCGTTCCGGAGTTATTTTCAGCGATGCCTCATCCACATAGGAAGTCAATGTTGAATTTAAATGAAAATACGGCGAAAAAATGATTTGCTGAGTGACTAAGAAAACTGAACGACAAAGAAAAGTATTCCTCCACTTTTTGCGGATGAGACTGTAGATATCGCTCTCGGAGAAGAAAGGTTTTCGAATTTCTTCTCTTTTCTCGGAATCGACTATACTTTTATAAATTTGCTTCCATTACGGACATAGAAGTTTGCTCCGGAGATTTACATTTTGGAATCGGTATAACAATGATTTAAAGTCGACTTTTTAAACTGTAATCTTTACTAAGGATGAATATAATCCTTTCTTCCATCAACTGTGAAATTTCCATTACACGCGGACCGTTTTTAATCTTCCAAACGACACGACGGCTACGACAACATCGAGAGCTTTTTAGCCTTTTGTCCCAAAATGGAGAATCGACCAAATAAAAATACATTCTCGCAGTTAATGGATTCGTAGCCAGTGAAGTGATCGTTACCAAACAAATTAAATCACGATCAGAAGGTTCGGACATAAAATATGACTCACCTACATTCAATCGAGGGCAGGTTTTCACGAAAATTTTATTTTAATCGAGTATGAACAGTATCGATGGAATTTTACCTTAGAGTAAGTATTCAAGCCATGATTCCACAGTAAATTCCAATCAATTAATTTTCAACCTTCCGCGATTTCATTTGCCGTAACTAAATAGTTTGTAAGGTGGCAAAGCTACTCGTAATGAGGAAGATTTAAACAAAGGAGAACATTCACTGAGTTTGAACATATAATACTGAGCCATTTCATAACCGAATATTGATGTTAGTAACGCAATTCGGGCCGGGCTCGGGTCAAGCTCTTCCGTAGCCCACGCATTTTGAAGACCTCGATAACATTAGGATAACAATATTACAACTACAGCTGATTTAATTGCTTCCTTCATGATTTCTTCATAACTTTTAATCGAAAATTAAACCTAAGTAATAATTTACATGCAGACGTTGCATCTATTGTGTGTTTTCGATTTTGAGACGGAAAAGAATTAAGTAACAAGTTTTGGCTGAGATTTCAATACCGATAAATGCAGTATGATTTATTATTATTCGATTCAGTAGCAAAAGTAGGTTGTCGGCAACCCTGCGCACGTATTAAACACGAGGGCCAGAAATGATTGAGTGTGCACCGAACTAATAACTTATACACATCGAACTAACAATTCTTTCCAAAAAAAACTTTGGAAAGTTTTGGTTTTTTGGAAAGAATCACTGCCAACGAAGAGTATCTGGGTTCCGCGGTTGCCCAGCATCCCTAATTTGAAGGGGCCCGATTTCACAGGAGTAATTTTTTAATTTTACAGATTGAAACGAAACATCTGTAAGAAGGTACCCTTTGGGTACCCCGCCCGGGTCTTTGGTAGATGGCCGGCCCTGCATGAGGCCTATTGATTCCACTTGACCATAAAAATTGCTTACTTCTGATACTTAGGTGTAGTAAATGTGTTACCCAAATAGGGTGTCCACTATGGTCTTGCTCTGATTTTATGATTCCGGACCCTGTCTTTGGCAAGTACCTTACCGTTTTGACAGCTGAGACTTTGGGTCATTCCGCATTCATACATTACTCAGCTCTAGACTGAAGATCGATTTATATGAAATGTTCATTTCGTAGCAATTACACTTAAGGTTTCGTACGCCGTAGTTACTAGCGTTTAATATTGAACTCTCGATGTAAATTAGGTCATTATTAAGTTAACTGCTGTTGTAGAGATTGTAGCCTTAAAAATGAGTTTTGGCTTAACGACTTCTTAAGAATCATTCACTTTTACCACACAAAAAATACACCAATAATGCGTCTATTTCTATGAAAGCTATCGATAAAGAGTTGTGCATGGAACGGAATTGGATGACTTCATACTGAAGAGGAACATTGAAACGCTGAAAGATTCAGTTACTTGGCACGCGTTCAGATCCGAAATAGCACAGAATATGGAAGAGAGATCGTCGCCAGCGTTCTCCGAGAGAAACGCGTACGTTGGAGAAATTCTCAAAAATACTTTGCGGGAAAACTAGAATTTGTACACACTGTTTCAATTACCATCAATTCAGTCAATATGAGCATGAGAACAATAATTACTCCGCAACAATTAAAGGAAACTATACTCTTTCCAGCGTCCACGTCCCCCAAACAAATCATGTTAAAGGAACTATAACCTCAGTCCCACTTGTTTAAGAATACTTGATACCTCTAAGTACAGTATACGGATAAACGTACAAACAGATATCGGAGCTTTACGGAGACAACGTAATAAAGAAGACTTGGCTAAAAACGGATAAACTGACGACGGAAGTTCAATTTCAACATCTTTTGCATCCGTTTATGTCACACTTGACGCAGGTAAAAAGGTCTGCACAACACACGGTCCGCTAGCCGCATGCGGCCCGTTGGGTTCTCCACTACTGTGGTTTTTGAAGACATACTCCTCCTCACTGGTGATTGCACAAAGTCTGAGTCTAGTACAAAATCAGAGACGTTTAATAATATCGACCTCTCTTCCATTCCAGCCGGTTACATTGAAGTATCCCATTAATTATACATCGTTATTTTCACGATTAAATAAACGTTCTTTTAAAATTTTAAAAATAACCATTTTCCAATATAATTCACCTGCGAATCAATTTTTGTCACATGTATAAAGTCCTTAAGTGCGAAAAGTCACTCCCCATGGACCACATTCTAACGAAAGATTTTATATTTTAATTGTCATTTCCAAAATTCATTCCATTGCGCTTCATATTCATAGAAGAATTAAATATT
This sequence comes from Ladona fulva, assembly GCA_000376725.2. Classification (NCBI taxonomy): domain Eukaryota; kingdom Metazoa; phylum Arthropoda; class Insecta; order Odonata; family Libellulidae; genus Ladona; species Ladona fulva. The sequence continues at coordinate 108,148 of KZ308897.1, read as the reverse complement.
TTTGCTGTCAATGTTTTTAAACAACCTGGCTTGTTTGTCTTAAAAGAATTCCTTTGCTAATCTTCAAGATAAATCATGGAGGGGACCGACCACTCTCTGAAGTGGATCCGCCTTTCAAGCGGAATGTTTTTCATAAAAACTAAATAAATTCTGTTTGATTCCTGCTAATCGACTCTTAAAATCCATGAAAGGGAGCTTTCTCATCGCCATGGAAAACAAAAAAAATAAATTTCCTCTTCTATATATATTATATAGAAGAGGACAAAAGAGCTTCTTTCCTTGGCTTTAAAGGGCAACTCAAAGTGACAATACGAATGAAAAATCACCGCCACTGAAAGAAGACATCATGGCCGATACTAAGCATCGAACGTTTTCAACCGAAAAGTAACGGGACTTTTTGAGTTTCGCTAATGAGAAACGTAAGCTCTGGAGCTTGAAAAATTATTAAAAACGACGCGAAGTCGGACATAAAGACGCATTGTTGGCTTCCATCTTCTTTCCTTTACGTTCAACTTACGCAATTTCCCAAGTGAAATATAAAAAATACCTAATTTTATGGTACACAATCTTTATCATTTCTACTGAAACATTCGCTTCGCTGTAGGTAGTGCACAAAGACTTTTATTCCTATTAATAAAACATGATAATTTTAAAATGTCTTTATTTATCTTTCTCCGCAAATCTATATATAAATGGACCTTTCCTCCAAGAAGATTCTACAGATTTCAACCATACTTGACCTTAATAACGCAGTTATAACGACACGCAAAGTTGAAAGTTGCTATGTTAAGTTCATATTTATCTCTTGCAGGCTTTAATTATTTTGCAGAATTAAATAGGAAATAGTCCTACGAAATCGAGACAACGGAAATCACTAAGACAACGGATTCTGAACGGAATGATGAAATGATGAGCGGATGAAAACGGAAAACTGAATAACGTTTCTATTTTTGAAGGAACAAAGAAAGCCAAAAAGCCAAACATCTACATAGCACAACATTTATAGGGAGACAAACATGGTTGCGACTCATAGAGTCACTCCTGTACCTATTGATGCCTATATTACTGGAATCCATAATCGTCTTTCAATGAGTGTTGTGTTCGTAGTAGTGTTCATAGTCCATACAACAAAGAATAGCGGAAGTCAACCAGTATTGTATTCGATTGAAAACTACGCAAGTTTTAAAAAAATAAGAAATTTTTGTAAAAGTTTTGTCTTATAATTCCGTCTTCTTAGTAAGATGTTAATGCCGCACTTATTAAATTACTCCGAATAATACATGGGGAATCAAGGTCCGTATACAATTAATGGTAAGGTCTTTATCCTAAGCTTATTCCCAAAAAGTGTTGGAGAGTTCCGTCAACATAGCATGTATAAAAGCGATACTTTTGCTCAAAGTGAAGCGGATACAGAACCGAAAGGCTAGAGTGAACAAATCAGTTCGATTGCTTATTACAAAAACCGTGTGGCGCCGCCCTTATTAAGGGAAACAGCAAAATACCACCAGATTTCGCAGCTTTGGACTGCAGAGGTCGGGCAGTATTTTTAGCAACGCATACGCAGTTACAAATTTTTGCGAATTCCAGGTATTTCGAAGAATTCTTTTGCTCTTTAAAGACCACCCTCTCGATTGCTCTTCTCCGTTCTTTAAGAATGAGTCGCAGAATGGATGCATCGCATCTCTCATACATTTCGCCACCGACATTTTTCACTCCTAATGCAAACCTCTCCCAAATAACTCCTCTTGCTCCCTTCTAAGATATTATCAAATCTTATACGGATTCCTTATTATCGATTCTAATCGGAGGGTCGACGTACGAGCATGCGATCGAATCCCCACTCATTTTTTATGAGATGCCGACAGAAAAGCACTGGATCAGATGATGCGCACTATCGCCGTTCTTCCTCTACCATCGCAAAACGACCTTTTTCCTGGCATTAGTCTTATATACGAGAAAAGGTTACTCCATCGCTTTCTTCTCTCGCGTGCGGTTTCTACATTTGCCAAATACGAATCGCTTCCTTGAGTGTGCTCGACAAATATTATTGCAGAAGTACGTCTCCATTAAAAGTCAACTCGAAAGGAGTTCCTCTTTTTAGAGAACCCATAATGTTAACGATTTTCCTTTCAAATGTTCCTACTTGTTGCACAATTTGGCATCTGGCTTGTTTAGGAACTGTTTCAGCGATGCTGTGCAACACAAATAGTATAGTTTCTTGCTCCCCGTTGAAACGAGAAATCTTTGCAACGAAGAATAAGTTTAACTGCTAAGAAAACGATTTGGTTTAGTAGAAAAAATGGGTACACAGCGACAATCGTGATAACCAATTTCTCTTTAGAACTTTAACATTTAAAAAAATATTCAGCATTAACAATCCAAAATTTACTAATGGAATTTCGTAAGTTCTGATTGTTCTAACGGACCATATCTAACTTGTATCAAGAATAATTAATTCCCGTATCCACTACCGTCCTCTCGAGAAATACTGTCGGAAATATGGGCGCGGAACAAAATATACAGACTGTTCCGACAAGGTATTTCACTATTGACTATTACTGTCTGTTTTCACAACATGTTTGCAGGTTAGAATGAGAAAGAAGATGGCATTGTCTCTCTCTCTCCCTCCTTGTAAAGGGATCCAATAGAGAATAGGACGAAGGATCGCCTCCCGTTATTGAGAGCGTGCATTTCCTATCGTAGAAATTTGCTCTGTTGCAACATTAGCATAAAAACATAAAGTAAGTCAAAATCGTTTAAGATATTTTCGGTGTTGAGTGAAAGTAATGCTGGAAATAATAACGTGATTTATTTTAGGTTAATTAATAACATAATCGCAGAAAACACAAAAACTTTAATTTCAAAGATATCCTGGATTTTATTCCGGTGTTGTTCGAACAGGTGCCTGTAGTTCTCTAATTTGAGAAACAAGGATTTTTAACATCAAATCATTCTCTTTCCGTTCGTATTATTAAATTGGCAGACAATCGTTTTTGAAGCAAATATTTAATGAAAATTAATGAGGAGATCGAGATTTTTTGAGAAAATGCATCGAAGAAAGTGGTCGCCAGCTTTTTTCGTCTTATTTACTCTAGAAAAAAGTCCCAATGAGAAAATTTCTGAGAAGATAGCGATTTTCTCAATTACAACACACCCTTTACTCCACTTCTGCCACGGTGGGATCTGTGTGATCCTTACACTACCCTCTTAAGTCTTGGTAACGGCTAATTAAGAAAAACTTCTGTCGTAATTTTGTGATTTCCCTATCGCATGCGGAAATTCTGGAATTATAAAGAATTGTCTTTTCTTCAGTAAGAATATCACCACTGGTTTTACATCCATAATCCAAAAGCATTCTTCTGGGAGAATGCATGAACTCCGCGGAGCAAGGTTTTCAACATTTTTGCGTGAAGAGAGGATACACTTATCTTTCGAGCGCAAAAACTATGACGAATCGAAAAATAAAGAACCACACCAGAATAAACACTGTCATATTTTCCAACAGTTTCCTTTCTTCGTAGCAATGAATGTTTCTACGAAAAAACCGAGACTACCATTTTCAGTGATAATTAGCCCAGTTTGATAGTATCTTCTTAAAGCGTACAGATACGAAAAACGAAAACATTAAGTAGAATTTTTCTAAATATCTACGGGAAGTTTCAAGTGCCACAAAACCCATTTTCCGATCTCTTGGTCCGCTCTTTTGGATTCCCTGTGAGGAGTTTGCTTTTTTCCACTGAAAAATTACTTTCATTCAAAACTGCAGTATATTTTTAATAAGTTCTTCAAAGCATTTCATATAAGATTTTTCGACATCAGACATTAATTTAAACACGAATGTGATTATTATAATTATTTTCCGTTTATATATAATTATTTATAACTTCGTAGTTTTACACTCAATATAAGTTATAAACTCATTTAATTATTTGCATCTTCGAAGTCCTTGAANGGTAACTTGGTTAAAATCTAATATTTGAAAATCGAAAACTTGAAAGGGATTGAGGAAGGGCAGTCGACATGGATTCCGTAAAGGGCGCTCTTGTGAGAGTCAGCATTACTTAATCGCGATATAATGCGAGCAGCCGTCTAAGGCTTTACAATACAGCGTTATCGGGCCGACATTATTCCTTATATATATATAATGGAATCCGAAAAGTGAATCCAATTGAAATAATTATTATTATTGACGAACATGGACAACCACTAAACCACACAGTAAGCAGAACTATCAGACAGGTTTCAAGCCAGGGGCCAGGGACCTTGGGGTTAGAATGCTAACTACTTCGCTTCCCCGGTCCAGCGACTTACAAAGCCTTAAATGCAATTTTTTTTAAGTTTTAAGTTTTTAGAGAAACGTCTTTTGATAAAGTAGTTGGGCGTGCTTATCACTTATCCATATTTACTCGCACCGCTCATCGTAAATACACAACGATAGCGAAATACTGCATTTATAAACGCAGCTTAACTTTAAGCGCTCCGCGAAGGAATAGACGAGATGCACTTTTACGATTTAACTTCTATTCGTAGTCTTCTCTCTGATTCAATTAAAATGCCTATTTTAATCGTCTGATGAAAGATAAGTCTCCCCTTAGTGCATTTGCGGACGATAGAGGGCTCGTTTTGACAAAAGCCGATAGTTAGTGTTTTTCATTTTCAAAATGTTCGAGTACAAATTTAGGTACCAGTCCCTATGACAATGGATGAAGTCCATTTTTAAGGCACGACAGAATTTGTCGATATATTCTTATGTGATATACCTACAGAATGACTGTGCATTACAATAGCAGACAGGAAGACACTTAGAAAATTTGTACTTTTCCCACAGAATTATTTATTGAACAAATGAATAACACACGACCGGTTTTGACGATTTATCGCCATCATCTGGTGATAAAGCTTCTAACCGCAAACTTAAAATACAAGCAGCAAAGGTAGGTTAATGAGGCAGTAGGATCTCACACGGGAAAAAATATCGTAAAAATGATTTTATCCTAATATTTTCTTATCTAATGCTTTAGTCACAAGCAGTGACTTTTTCACAACTTTCCGAAAATTTCGTTTTTATTCCTCTGACCTCTACACAACATTATTTCATTCTCGTTATAGTGTCACACGAATCCCAGCGATCATCAACCGAATCATCCAAGCATATTTCACGGTGAAGGGATAGCCTTGCAAACTCCGTTCGCGGAGCTAAGACGTAAACCCGAGAGAAGGAGGGACGGTTATCTACGTCACACTCAATACGCCCATTGAAGACGACGCACAGAGGGCTAGAATCTATTCGTCGTGAAATTTTTCCAGTCCACTTAAAAATTACCGAGGAATAACTTTTTAACAATTCCAGCTGGAATATAAGACGATAATGGGAAAAAAATTTGAAATGAGACTGCAGACAAGGAAGCGCTGAGTTCGGACTCCGTGACGTTCGGTCGGACCGCCTCAGAATCCATCACTTTTCCAGGGTAACAGGTAAATCGAAATACGTTCTTCGGATCATATTCAGAAACCATAGAAACTGAAGGGGTCTTGATGGCTCGGCGCCGTTTTCCTATTCGTTTCCATTACTTCATCTGAAAAATTGGCAAAAATAGGTTTCTGTCATTTTGTTACGTAAACGACTGAAGAAGTATCATCATTCACAGCGAAAACTATGAAGAATAGCAATTTAAGGTATCATACAGCTTTAATTTAACTAAAATTGCTTTAGCATTTACCTGTTTCTTTCAACAGTGTCTACATTGCAACAAGCGAACGTTTCTTCGAAAAATATGAGAATATACTTTTCTGTGAAAATTGGCCAAGTTTGACACCCTGTACCTTTTTAACGCATAAAAATAACGAAACATAACACAACATCTAATGTTTCCTGCATATCAATGCGAAGGTTGAAATTCCTCTCAAAAAAAAACATTTTTGCCTCTTAGCCAACTGTTTTTCGATTCTAGCTCATGGCGCGACGGCTTGATGGGGACTTCCCGATTCATAACGCGGAATGCGTTTCAGAGGGCGTTAAGCTCACGCATGCAAGGTCACGTGACGACAAGAATTTTCCGCTTGAGCGACACGTTCACCCGTTTCGTTTTCCTAAGACATGCCTAGAATCGTGAATCGGAAATTAATGAGGTAATTCACTCCAGCGGGAAAATCGATTCAAAAGATGCCTCTTCCAGTTGGTGATGCGATGCAATACAGATTGCTACACCTTAAACGTCGAAACGGGCTTTTTCTTGCTGTTCTGATATTTCAGCATTTCTTCCCCGAAATAACTAAAGCGGAGGAAGGATACATCTTCCCGCATTGTGAGCTTATTTCGCACGGAGTGTGAAGTGAATCCTTTTAAAGAGAATAGAGAATATTAAATGGATACAACACTTGAGAAAATAAAAATTATTAGATTCTCATTGATCGAAGGTTAAGAACATGCGTCCTTGCTTTTGCTGCAGACAGTAAAATTATTTTGTATCTAGTTCTTATTCATCACGCATCACGGTGGATCCCGCGTAACATACCGCTAGAATTATTTAGCACACAGCATGTACGGTCAAGTTCACGTATGATTTTTACCGTTAAACAACACAAATTAAAACCTTCCAACTATTCTTAGTAACGCTAACGAAATAGAATTCAGATTCTATTCAAATAAAACGAAATTTTCGAGAAAAATGTTAACTGATGTGTAAGAAAAGCATTTATACTCAATCGAATAAGATTTAACCGAAGAAGAAAACTGAACGGACATTTTATTAGAGAAGCTTAAAATTCGTTTGACTAATAATAAGGGGGTATTATCGACATAATACAAATAACTGTCGATTTTGTTTAGATTTATAACTTTTGCAGTGAGTACTTTTGTTTTCTAGTTTTCTACCTTACGGTAGGTTCATATTCCTTAATATTCCCCATTGAGAGCTATTTTTTTTCGTTTCTTGGGAAATTACCCCACCCTTTACGTCACCTTATATCTTTTGCCTTTGTCTTTTCCGTTGCATTATTCCATCTTTAGCAAACCCTCCCCTCTTAATATTTGATCCACCCATTTCCTCTGTTGACGCATAATCACGTCAATTAAAATCCTCTCCTTCCCGACTATCTCGTGATACGTACCTCGGTTTTTGTTTTTACATCAACCCAACTTACTCATTCCAATCTACACAACAACCACATCACATCTAAGGTCTCCAATGTTTTGATGTCTGGGATCCCGGATAGCCAAGTGGGCAACGCGTACGATTTGGTTGAAAGGGGTCCTGGTTCTATTCCCGGTTGATACCTACGAGCGAAATGAGTCGAAGCACTTTTAACAATACTAATACTTTTGATGCCCCCTTTCGTAAGGTCAACGTTTCACACACAAACAGTAAAACACTCCAAACAAAAGACATCTATATCTGCATAAATAGCCGGAAAGCCACCTTTCGGCGTATGGCATGGGGTGTAAACACCAATCGTCCGAGTTACCTATTTAACATGCTGTTACCGCGTATCGTTCGCCGAAAGAAAGATTTAAAAAAAAGATAAAAACCGGAAGTTAGATTAAGAGGCTTTCCCTATAATGAGATCGTAATTTCTTATGGGATAAACCAGGGAGAGATTCCCCATCGCGAAAGAAGGCCCAGTTGTCATAATTTCGGCGTTAATCGCTAGACTGTGATGTTATTACACCTGTCACGTCAGTCGTATTTATGAGTGAACATGGTGCAAGTCTTAGACAGATATCTTGAGAATTGTTGACTTTATGATTGAAAAGAGGTAAGATTAGCCTCTTTTCCCCCTGCGATATAACGCAGAGCATCAGAAAATATCTAGGCACGTTAGTTCAAGTATATTCCTGAGCGGTAACTTGGTTAAAATCTAATATTTGAAAATCGAAAACTTGAAAGGGATTGAGGAAGGGCAGTCGACATGGATTCCGTAAAGGGCGCTCTTGTGAGAGTCAGCATTACTTAATCGCGATATAATGCGAGCAGCCGTCTAAGGCTTTACAATACAGCGTTATCGGGCCGACATTATTCCTTATTAACATCAACGATATAGTAGATAACGTAAAGAGTAATGTGAGGTTCTTCACAGACATTTTATATACAGAACATTTGAAAACGCGGAAGATACGTCCATATTACTGTGCAACCTGGACGTTATCTCTAAATGGTGGAAAGATTCGTAGCTCGGTTTGAACGCAGAAAAATGTATAGAATGGAGCATGACCCGCTCCCAACACCGTGACTTAAACCAAACCCCCAATCACATTAGTGGTGCAACGTTAGAATTCGCAAGTTAGTGTAAATATTTAGCACTCCTTCTCAGTAGTAAATTATCGTTGGAAATGCACATTAAAGATGTATCAGCTGATAGGACTTTGAGGATATGTAATCGAAAGATGCTTTTTTCTTTTTTTTTGCCACTCGCTTCTCCCGAAAGATTGAATCCACTCGAATTAATCACTCGCTCCACATTGATATTGATATATATTTATATTTATTGCTTATTATGACATCTTTGATTCAACCGAATTAATCTATACGATTTTTCAATCGTTACAGGAGTTCAAGAGTACAGGGAAATTAAGAGCATTGGGGAATTAAGAGCATTAGGAAATTATGAGCATAGGGAAATTAACATCCCATTTAGGGAAATTACATCGTGGAGAGATGATATACTGATAAATCATATTTCCATAATGGCCAACTATAAAGACATGGCGTAGTAACGCGCTCATTTCAAGCGAGTGTGAGAAACGTCCCTCATGACCTATAAATATTGAAGAGTATGAAAGGAAAAAGTATGGAAATATCACAGTAATAATAGATTATTACACTCATTTGGTCAATGACGACAGGTGCGGCAGGAGTATTCTTCATTCCCAGGGGGGGTCGTAAACGCACTAAATGAATGAATGAATGAACGAAGAAATATTATACTATAGACACATTACGGAAGAATAAAATTATACTTCCAAAATGGTCAGCTGATAAAGTTAAGCGATGTCAATATGTTTACAGCACAAATTATGGATTTAAGTCAAACTGCAGATAACTTTAAATCACCTTAACGAACTGAAAGTATAATATTTTATTTTTTATTTTTTCTGCGGCATAATAAACTTGGAAAGAAAAAATTACAAAAATTGTTGCGTATCGGAAAGCTCAAAAATTCCAGGGTTTGAAACACCTCAGCTACATATGATACATCGGCGTGTTTGATTGGCATAAAAAACACAACAGTGCTATGCTCGATACTATTGGCAAAACATTGACAGAAAAATATTTCGAGAATTTCGCATCCAGAGCGAACATGCAATTCGAAGTACCAATGCGATTCAACATCTCGAATCCATATTAAAGAAAATGCATTTAATAGGAGTCTCCCCTACAAATGAAATTTTATTAGGTTAAGAGAAAAAAATAATAAAATTATTCTGATAAAATTTGAGCTTTCGGTATTCAACCTCAAATTTGGAATCTGAAATTGCAATGGTGACAATTTGCTAGGAATTGTATCTAAATGACGCATGCCGCATTAATAGTGCACCTTGAGCCACCAATATACTTGAATAACCTCAAAGAGATACGTCGGAGTTAAACGTGTATCGATTCAGACGAAATGAAGCCGTACTTCACAAACGTTCTTTTTAGGTTTTCCCTCAGGAGAATGTTCTCTCGGGACGATTGGCTCGTCTCCACCTTCTCGGGGTTACCCATTCACAGACCGTTGGAATTTCCCTCGCTATGGTGACACACTATTAGATAAAACATTGACTTTTCTTCATACGATGCATCTGTCAGATTTTTTATTTTGGAAACTCAAGTTTGGAATTGAATAAAAACTACACTAGCCATACTAAAGAAAAACAATTTGCATCAAATCTTACCATGTTCTATCTTTAGCCTATTCTATTCTAGCCCTCAACCATAAAATACAATTTTTTGCTTTCTTTCGTTTGGTATTTAATCACAAATGAAACAAAAAAGTGCCACTTCGCTCGGGCTCCTTGACGGAGTACTCGCTTTGATATTTTATTTCTCGAGCCGTATTTATATAATTAAAACAAAATTTTAACACTACATTGAAATACTTATTGTTGACTGATATAAGAATTTTATTTAAGACTGATATAAAGTATTCCTATTAAACAATACAAAGTTATCGATTTTGTAAAACAACTTTTTCTATGTTGTATATGGACCTAAAAATGCGAAAATGGTCTCGTTGCAAAGTTCTTGGTGGAAGTTTATACAATCTTTAACTTACGTTAACAACAACTTCGCGATTTGTTTAATAGGAATTATATTTAACAGTTGAAAATTCTGTAGCAAAGTAACGGTGTACAGTCGTTTTGAAAAGTGGAACAGATCGGAAATTTTCCAATATTCGAATGATTCAGCGATATTCAGTTATAATATACCAAATAACAATAGATTATTAAATACACCATTTATGGACAAACAATCGGAATAGAAGGAAGACTAAATACATCGTATAGATTCAACTGCTCGAAATAACGCGGCCATATAATGCGTTACCCTTGAAAAAGCATTATTTTTATTTGTTACTCATGAACTTTGAGGATTTGAACTTGTATAGAGACTAAATTTACTATTTTCTAAATAACTTTTCCACTGAAAGTTTCTCCCCGAACAAATATAACTAAAATAGCCGGCAATTACCTCTTTCATTGCCTTTCACCAAAAACTTTACCAACTTGCCTATTCATTTCTATTAAATATTTGCCTCAAAAACTTTTTCCTGCAAAAGAAACTTCACAATTGGAAATACAACGACGTGAAGGAGAATTTGATGGTAAAAATTCTTAAATTGCTTGAATTACAGAAGTAAAGACACCCGTTCAAATAAAACCCGAAAAAAATCCCGCATTTCTTCGAAATGTAACGTTTTTATTTTTTCTGCGATTATGTGAACAATCAACCGAAAATAAATCACACTGTAATGTCCCAACACTGTTATTCACACCGTTATGTCCCCACTTTCTTTCAATACTGAAAATTTTCAAACAATTTTGACTAACTTAATAGTTAATGCAAATGTCGTTCAACTGAAGGTATGCTCGTTCCAACAGGCCGCCAGATAATCGGCGGCTGGAAACGTGTCCGGCCGCATTTATTAGACACTAATATCAACCATCGAAAACGATGGTTGATAAACCAACTGATATCTAAAGATCATGAGAGAGGTGGTCGACATTTGCCCTACATTTAAACATCGCTTTGAGTGATATATAACCCGTCGCTAAGGATAACGCGGATTCAGACATGTCTTGCAGAAAAATTGTGATATATAATCTTCAAGAGATAAAGAGGATTATAGAGGTGTTTATTGGGATTAAGAGTAACCAAGATACGTCCTTATTCTATAGAAATCATCTGATGATAATTGCGACCTAACAATGAAAATAAATTAGNAAATCCAAGAGATGGCGCTCGTAGTTTCATAAATTGTTTGTTTTTAGTAAGCACCATTACTCACAAGACAGCTGTTTCATTTTTAATGTAGAATGAAGCAAATAACTTTTGTATATTAAAAAAAATGGAAAAAGTGAGTTTCAAGCGGTGATTAAACACATTTAAAAGAAATAATACCGAAAGAGATCAAATCTGAGTTTGATGAAGTTCGTGGCTCATCTCCTCCTGTGTTTGCAACTGTTTACAATTAGGTAAATGTGTTTAAACGTGGTCGTACATCCACAAACGATGAACATCGTTCTGGACGTCCAGTGGAAGTAACTACTCCCGAAATGATAAACAAAATCCACGATATGGTTTTGAGTGATCGACGAATCAAAGCGCGCGAAATAGTTTAGGTCACAGGCATATCGCAAGGTACAGTGTTTTCAATTTTGCACGAAAAGTTGAATGTGAAAAAATCTTGGCAAGATGGCTGCCGCGTTTGCTCTCAGAAAAGAATAAACGCAATCGTGCGATCGACTCTGAGGCTATTTTGGCGCTTTTCCGTCGCAATTCTGACGGGTTTCTCCGTCGATACATATCTGTGAACGAAACATGGATATACAACTACACTCCAGAGTAATGTTACTTTTTGGACTGCTAAAAAAGTTGGAGAAACGCTTGGAACAAAGTATAGAGTTAAAAGGAGATTATGTTGAAAAACAAAAAAATCTACACAAAATAATTTGTTATTCTATCCTTTTCTAAGGACTAACTGAACGACCCTCTTATCTACTAAATCTTTCTGCATCGTGGTCGATACAGTGTGAAGGACAATTATTGAAAATTCATGTAAACATTCGTACTATCGCTTGCTGAGGCATCGTCTTATACAAAAATTAATTAGTAACAGTTAATATATACGATTTTTAGAAGTATAGTTAGTACGAAACTTCCTTAAGGATTTTTATTAGAATTGGTAACTATTGTTCACCGTTTACAAACGTACAAATTTGTCACTTTTTTATGGCACTTGAAGCAGAGTTCGTTAGCTTTCTTGGAAATCTCATGAGGTTGCATGGCGAAATCGACTCTTAAAGATTCAATGGTGATAGTTTCTATACAAATTAACGATCCCAATACATAATAATAATAACTAGAGTAATGCAGATGTACTAACTCAACAGTTACGTTAATTATCAATCAATCCACCATAATTTTAAAATCTTATTGCACTTAAATTTCAAATACTATCAAGAGTCTTATTGTGGGACCGATGGTACAGTTGATAAGTAACGGAACAAGCTCCAAGTTGAATTTCCTCTCCTAATTTTCTTGGCATGGCGGATAAATAAATTTTCTGTGGAATGAACTTTTATTTATTTTGTAAAGAATAGATATTTTTCGAAGACAGTACGATAATATGTAATGGGTGGTCCAAGTCTTACTTGCGCCTAAGGCCTTCCATAATGTAATTTCGACCCTGACAACAGAACGACCTTGGAAGATTTTACAGCCTCTGGGCCGAATTAACTCCCATGAAGACGTCGCTGGAAATGGTTAAATTGTCCGTATTATCCTGGAACTAGAAATAGATATTGAAATTTTTTATCAGGACAATATCAGATGTTGAGAATGGAAAATCTAATTGTAACAACTGTGGACCCCGAAATAGTGACAGCAGAGCCCATGCTTCAGAAAATAAAGAGGTAAACATATAATGTATCGATTTCTTGGCGAAAAATAAAAAAACGTCAGTGTCTTAAAAACACAACGCGAAGAATCTTATGAATTCGTGAATACAAACATCACTGAGATGCATGGATCACATTATGCTTAGAATCACAAAAAGAGAAAGAAACCTAAACCTCCCTCTTGCATGTCATTAAAATGATATATTGGAATTAAATTAAATCTCTAAAATGGATGTACACAGGCCATTACTAGAAGTTTAAAACGAAAATAATTATTATACTAAGGAAGAGAATTTTGATTACGGACAGATTCCCATTATGTTATTACAAAATTCAATGCCATCAGTTTTGTAAAAATATAAAATATATTTTGACAAAGATCTACTAATTGAGATCTTGAGATCCATGTTTAGCTAATATTATGAAGTTATGGCTTGTTAATCACATATTTGCTACCTCGCAATGCATTCAATTGACATTTTCTTTAATATTTTACCGGAGAAAGCTCTGCATTCGATTTCACATATTTGCTATTCCTCCACGTGTTGCTAAAATTCTACACTAAATCGTGGTCAAACTAAAATAATTAACATTAAATACTAGTATTTCTTCAGCATTCAACTACTCGCAAACACAGGCAAACACTAGCAAACACGTACTGCATACACGCATCAACAACTCTAGTTCATACACTTCACTACTTATTGATTATTTTGATGCAAAAATATCATGTTACTCATATTACACTATTTCCCGTTACAGTATAACAATTGAATTAGTATTTCGTCATTACTATCGCAAACCTTTCATCCACCGAATCCTCGATCAGTTTCCCTGACCTTTAACTAGAGATATGGCATTTACATTATGCTCCCTACTCTGTACAACGATAAATCACAAAATTGACAGAGAAAACATAGAAAACCGTACAGAATCTCTCCAAATTCGATGCATATGAAGGCTTCTTCATATTCAGAAACAAGAAACGCATTATCTGACCTGGAACCGATGCCTTCTGCTTTGTTTTCCCTCCTTAACGTCACACCACAGAAGGTATAAATACCCAATCCCACTTCAGCCACACTCAGTTCTCTTCATCCCCTAAAGATGGTGACGTAGTTGCAAAATGCGTATTGCGAACATAGGTAAGGATAATGTAAAGCGCTCGACCCGGCGTCGCAGTAAAGTTGATGCCAACATCGAAGTCGTTATGTCTTACTAATTTGCGCGGCAATTCAAAAGTGCTTAAGATTTCGACCACGAAATTTTAGTTTGAAATATACATTTAAAGGTAAATGAATATGGATAATTATATGAAGCCAACTTTAATGTCAATGTAATAAGAAATTTTTATAATTTAGAATGTTTGTGTGTAACTGTTTGCCTAAAACTTGAGAGCAAAGAGATAGGATAGCTTTATATACTTACGCATTATCCTAGGTCGACAATCACCACCTAACTAGCTACCTTCTACGGGGGTCGTTCAATAAGCCCTTAGAAAATCCAAGAGATGGCGCTCGTAGTTTCATAAATTGTTTGTTTTTAGTAAGCACCATTACTCACAAGACAGCTGTTTCATTTTTAATGTAGAATGAAGCAAATAACTTTTGTATATTAAAAAAAATGGAAAAAGTGAGTTTCAAGCGGTGATTAAACACATTTAAAAGAAATAATACCGAAAGAGATCAAATCTGAGTTTGATGAAGTTCGTGGCTCATCTCCTCCTGTGTTTGCAACTGTTTACAATTAGGTAAATGTGTTTAAACGTGGTCGTACATCCANAGAATTTGATGGTAAAAATTCTTAAATTGCTTGAATTACAGAAGTAAAGACACCCGTTCAAATAAAACCCGAAAAAAATCCCGCATTTCTTCGAAATGTAACGTTTTTATTTTTTCTGCGATTATGTGAACAATCAACCGAAAATAAATCACACTGTAATGTCCCAACACTGTTATTCACACCGTTATGTCCCCACTTTCTTTCAATACTGAAAATTTTCAAACAATTTTGACTAACTTAATAGTTAATGCAAATGTCGTTCAACTGAAGGTATGCTCGTTCCAACAGGCCGCCAGATAATCGGCGGCTGGAAACGTGTCCGGCCGCATTTATTAGACACTAATATCAACCATCGAAAACGATGGTTGATAAACCAACTGATATCTAAAGATCATGAGAGAGGTGGTCGACATTTGCCCTACATTTAAACATCGCTTTGAGTGATATATAACCCGTCGCTAAGGATAACGCGGATTCAGACATGTCTTGCAGAAAAATTGTGATATATAATCTTCAAGAGATAAAGAGGATTATAGAGGTGTTTATTGGGATTAAGAGTAACCAAGATACGTCCTTATTCTATAGAAATCATCTGATGATAATTGCGACCTAACAATGAAAATAAATTAGAGAAAAACAAGGAAAAGAGTCATTTGGAAAATAATATACGCCGTGGAATGGTTTTAAGAACTATCTTGAAGTGAAAAATTTATTCAGGAATGTTTCCAATAATTTTTTAGTTATACACCAACTCAATAAAGCTAAACTTCCGGTGGTTTTCCGATTCATAGAAAATAGGATGCATATTTAATTAGTACAGAGTAACGACTTTAAGTCCATTTCTCGATTTTTTTAATCTTTAATTCACAACCTAGGACAATCGGGTATCTAAATTCTGCTGCTATACATACAAAGTTTACTGGAAGATAGTTCCGGTTTACTTCGAGCCACTGGCATTTGCTATTGTAGTAAGTCATTAAGATATTGATGTCCCATTCTTAAAATGTATCTAAATTTGCTAGCATTTTACATCCCTAATGTCACAATTACACAAGGAATAGAAGAAAAAGGTACAAAAGCTACCGGAGGTATTACCGCACGTCAAATAATGAATGGAATTATATGAAGTGATGCATTTTATCCGCTGATGTAAAATGAATGAAAATTAAAGGTGTGACAATACCCTGTGTTGTTTAGGATCATTTGCACCCGCTGACAAGTCAAATCAAGGCCATCGCTGGACATTAGCGACAGAATTGTTACCATTCACGTCTTTAGTATGATTACGTTCATCAATCGCTTAAATATTTATTAAGTTTGACTTATCCTTTGGTTAATTTGTTTATAACAGCTTAAAAGGAAAAAGGTAAAGTTGACTTAACACGTAAAGGGATCTTTAACAGCTTTTTTCTAGTCGTTCATGTAGCGATGTTCGCAAATGCGCATATACAGTATGTCAACTCAGGTATGTCATCAGAAGCTGGAATTCAGTTACACGTCATCAGTTCATCGTCTAGTAACACATCAAGAGTGCAACAATCATCCAGACTCGCTAGAATCATCTTAAAAGAAGCTTGCGCGATTCATATTCTCACGCTTATTTTGAATAACGGCTAAACGCGATCAGAGAGTAGAGGAAGAGTGGAAAAACAAACGGGGAGCAATACAAGGACGGTAATCGTTCGAAATATTTTCGAATACTTAATGCAGACACTCCCTTACTCTTACCAGTTCCTTTACGTCAGCACGGTAACTGAGGGACTGAAAACGATTTCCTATAAAAATTTGCCCATATAAACATCAGCTGCTTTACTAAGAAATTTTTGTCACCAGAAATTCGAAATAAAAAAGGTACCATAATATAATGTTATCTAATGAGTTATCTCTGAATTGCCAAATCTTAGCGGTAGGAAAAAACATTCTCTAGGCGCAGATCCGTCGGTTAGGACGTTTCATTCCGGATACGTACGCAAAGGCCCCTACTGTACACGCTCAAGTAACTGTATCACTTCCTAAGGAAAGCGCTCCCAACAAACATTTCATCAACAAACCCATAAAAACGACAGCTGAAGTTCACTTCGATGAGCGATGGCAGGCGGCCGATGGATTTGTAAATACAGCTAAAAAAAAGCGCTAATCTGAGCGTCGTCAACGAGTAATAAAGACTCGGTGGTCTTTAATTGTGGTATTTGGGTTACCCATCACCTTTCAGATATGAGTAATACCCCTCGCCTTTCTAGCTCCACCTACCATTTTTGTAATTGTTTGAGATGAAGAGCGGGGAGACCACGCTTATCAAATATGCTGCTTCCTGATTCAAACATTTGATTAATTAATTTGGTTGCAGGGTGCGACATAGTGTTTGCTATACTTTTCGATAGATCTGAATTCATCCCATAGATATCACAGAAGTTGCAGTTTTTTTAAAATAAGTATTATATTAACAATATNATGGAAAATCTAATTGTAACAACTGTGGACCCCGAAATAGTGACAGCAGAGCCCATGCTTCAGAAAATAAAGAGGTAAACATATAATGTATCGATTTCTTGGCGAAAAATAAAAAAACGTCAGTGTCTTAAAAACACAACGCGAAGAATCTTATGAATTCGTGAATACAAACATCACTGAGATGCATGGATCACATTATGCTTAGAATCACAAAAAGAGAAAGAAACCTAAACCTCCCTCTTGCATGTCATTAAAATGATATATTGGAATTAAATTAAATCTCTAAAATGGATGTACACAGGCCATTACTAGAAGTTTAAAACGAAAATAATTATTATACTAAGGAAGAGAATTTTGATTACGGACAGATTCCCATAGGGCCGTTTATCAACCGCCTCGAAGATAAACAGTCACTAAACTTGTCATTTTCTCAAAATAATCCTAACACTTTTCAGAGAATGTGTTAGTCAAACAAGACGCATAAATACAAACGGGCTTAACGATAAGAGTATATTTTTTGAACGTTTTATCTGCTGAATTTTCTTAGCGGTGTTTGTGATGCTTATTTGTGGGATGCGTATTTTCATGCGTAGAAGTTCCACATTCTACTGATGCTCTATAATCATCCTGAGACGAATTCTTACGGATTGCTCCGGAAGGTCCTAAACACTATTCCTAATTTTGAGGAAGCATCTAACCCCCGCGAACTGGAAACATAATATGTTACACTTACTTATAAATCTAAATAGCATTATTATGAGTTTGTTTAGAACACACAGTACATACGTAATGCTATTTTGTATATAGATATTCATGTAGTATATACGTTATGGGCAAATTCGAGCTGTTTCATGTTTTAGCTTCTTCTTTGGTAATATATTTTCTGTCTTGAACGACTTTTAGGGTACCTCTAGCAGTGACATCTTCAAAAATAAATTGCCATCTCTGTACATGGGGTGTCAAAGTGGAGCTGGATGTGGCCCTCCAGTTCCTCTTCTGTGGCCCATTGTGACATGGCAACTGTCTTTGGCATAACATACAAGAATCACCTCTTCGGCTTGAAACCTCGCTTTTCATTGGACTGTTTATGAAAAATATACTTAGAGATTACAATGTTTACGCACAATTTCTACTCCACTAAGGAGACTAATTTATCAAATCTGACCCTCAGTAACAAATGATGCAATCCGGTCCGAACAGAGCAAAATTTATCTTCTTCTACTTCTCATGGATTTGTTCATGACCGAGCCGATACGAGAGAGAGGTTGAGCGATGTTGAATTATGACAAATATCATGTTCACCATTCATAATCTACGAAAACTTTAATTAATTGAAAAATAGGCGCGATTCATAAATTGATGTATTCATATGGTCAGCGAGCTTCAATTGTGATGTTTTTACTTTGTAATAGAAGTACTTTCTTTTCCAAACTACGTACTTAATAATAGCCGGTTATTATTACCTTGTGATACAGGACTTGTAGATACACTTAATTAACTTTGTTTTATTTAATATAAATGTTAAAGAACATAACGGTGGCAAATAGCCAATTTCATCAAATCTGAGTTTGATGAAGTTCGTGGCTCATCTCCTCCTGTGTTTGCAACTGTTTACAATTAGGTAAATGTGTTTAAACGTGGTCGTACATCCACAAACGATGAACATCGTTCTGGACGTCCAGTGGAAGTAACTACTCCCGAAATGATAAACAAAATCCACGATATGGTTTTGAGTGATCGACGAATCAAAGCGCGCGAAATAGTTTAGGTCACAGGCATATCGCAAGGTACAGTGTTTTCAATTTTGCACGAAAAGTTGAATGTGAAAAAATCTTGGCAAGATGGCTGCCGCGTTTGCTCTCAGAAAAGAATAAACGCAATCGTGCGATCGACTCTGAGGCTATTTTGGCGCTTTTCCGTCGCAATTCTGACGGGTTTCTCCGTCGATACATATCTGTGAACGAAACATGGATATACAACTACACTCCAGAGTAATGTTACTTTTTGGACTGCTAAAAAAGTTGGAGAAACGCTTGGAACAAAGTATAGAGTTAAAAGGAGATTATGTTGAAAAACAAAAAAATCTACACAAAATAATTTGTTATTCTATCCTTTTCTAAGGACTAACTGAACGACCCTCTTATCTACTAAATCTTTCTGCATCGTGGTCGATACAGTGTGAAGGACAATTATTGAAAATTCATGTAAACATTCGTACTATCGCTTGCTGAGGCATCGTCTTATACAAAAATTAATTAGTAACAGTTAATATATACGATTTTTAGAAGTATAGTTAGTACGAAACTTCCTTAAGGATTTTTATTAGAATTGGTAACTATTGTTCACCGTTTACAAACGTACAAATTTGTCACTTTTTTATGGCACTTGAAGCAGAGTTCGTTAGCTTTCTTGGAAATCTCATGAGGTTGCATGGCGAAATCGACTCTTAAAGATTCAATGGTGATAGTTTCTATACAAATTAACGATCCCAATACATAATAATAATAACTAGAGTAATGCAGATGTACTAACTCAACAGTTACGTTAATTATCAATCAATCCACCATAATTTTAAAATCTTATTGCACTTAAATTTCAAATACTATCAAGAGTCTTATTGTGGGACCGATGGTACAGTTGATAAGTAACGGAACAAGCTCCAAGTTGAATTTCCTCTCCTAATTTTCTTGGCATGGCGGATAAATAAATTTTCTGTGGAATGAACTTTTATTTATTTTGTAAAGAATAGATATTTTTCGAAGACAGTACGATAATATGTAATGGGTGGTCCAAGTCTTACTTGCGCCTAAGGCCTTCCATAATGTAATTTCGACCCTGACAACAGAACGACCTTGGAAGATTTTACAGCCTCTGGGCCGAATTAACTCCCATGAAGACGTCGCTGGAAATGGTTAAATTGTCCGTATTATCCTGGAACTAGAAATAGATATTGAAATTTTTTATCAGGACAATATCAGATGTTGAGAATGGAAAATCTAATTGTAACAACTGTGGACCCCGAAATAGTGACAGCAGAGCCCATGCTTCAGAAAATAAAGAGGTAAACATATAATGTATCGATTTCTTGGCGAAAAATAAAAAAACGTCAGTGTCTTAAAAACACAACGCGAAGAATCTTATGAATTCGTGAATACAAACATCACTGAGATGCATGGATCACATTATGCTTAGAATCACAAAAAGAGAAAGAAACCTAAACCTCCCTCTTGCATGTCATTAAAATGATATATTGGAATTAAATTAAATCTCTAAAATGGATGTACACAGGCCATTACTAGAAGTTTAAAACGAAAATAATTATTATACTAAGGAAGAGAATTTTGATTACGGACAGATTCCCATAGGGCCGTTTATCAACCGCCTCGAAGATAAACAGTCACTAAACTTGTCATTTTCTCAAAATAATCCTAACACTTTTCAGAGAATGTGTTAGTCAAACAAGACGCATAAATACAAACGGGCTTAACGATAAGAGTATATTTTTTGAACGTTTTATCTGCTGAATTTTCTTAGCGGTGTTTGTGATGCTTATTTGTGGGATGCGTATTTTCATGCGTAGAAGTTCCACATTCTACTGATGCTCTATAATCATCCTGAGACGAATTCTTACGGATTGCTCCGGAAGGTCCTAAACACTATTCCTAATTTTGAGGAAGCATCTAACCCCCGCGAACTGGAAACATAATATGTTACACTTACTTATAAATCTAAATAGCATTATTATGAGTTTGTTTAGAACACACAGTACATACGTAATGCTATTTTGTATATAGATATTCATGTAGTATATACGTTATGGGCAAATTCGAGCTGTTTCATGTTTTAGCTTCTTCTTTGGTAATATATTTTCTGTCTTGAACGACTTTTAGGGTACCTCTAGCAGTGACATCTTCAAAAATAAATTGCCATCTCTGTACATGGGGTGTCAAAGTGGAGCTGGATGTGGCCCTCCAGTTCCTCTTCTGTGGCCCATTGTGACATGGCAACTGTCTTTGGCATAACATACAAGAATCACCTCTTCGGCTTGAAACCTCGCTTTTCATTGGACTGTTTATGAAAAATATACTTAGAGATTACAATGTTTACGCACAATTTCTACTCCACTAAGGAGACTAATTTATCAAATCTGACCCTCAGTAACAAATGATGCAATCCGGTCCGAACAGAGCAAAATTTATCTTCTTCTACTTCTCATGGATTTGTTCATGACCGAGCCGATACGAGAGAGAGGTTGAGCGATGTTGAATTATGACAAATATCATGTTCACCATTCATAATCTACGAAAACTTTAATTAATTGAAAAATAGGCGCGATTCATAAATTGATGTATTCATATGGTCAGCGAGCTTCAATTGTGATGTTTTTACTTTGTAATAGAAGTACTTTCTTTTCCAAACTACGTACTTAATAATAGCCGGTTATTATTACCTTGTGATACAGGACTTGTAGATACACTTAATTAACTTTGTTTTATTTAATATAAATGTTAAAGAACATAACGGTGGCAAATAGCCAATTTCTTATAGTATTACTGGTTGACTTCCAGAGGAATGTCTTCCTTTAATTCAAGAAGAAAAGAATGTAATATAACGTAAAAGCACCACCCATTCGGATGTCCGGGAGGTGGTGGCATTACAGAGGTCCATCATGAAGAAAAGAAATATCCCCCTACACTTCGCAACCTACAACTGCCGCAGCTTGAAGAGCGAAGATCGACTCCTGGAATTGCTCAATGAAGCAGAGAAGATAAAGTGGGATGTCATCGGACTCAGTGAAGTAAGAAGAAAA
>KZ308897.1:56670-83622 GCA_000376725.2 Ladona fulva | reverse complement strand
ATAATAGTATTATTATTAAATACTATTATTGTATTTAATAATAATACTATTATAATATATAATAATAATGTACTATATACTTTAACCCATTTCCGACTAAAGAACAACATTAAATTACCAAAATAAAAGTTTCTTCTTTTGGTATTTATCTCGATTTCCAGAGACCATTATTTCTAATATTCAAATAAATAATAAATCTAATCGATCAAAATGAACTTGGTATTCATTTTTATGGTAGTTTTTTGACTCATCTGGAGTCGAGCCAATGATATGAAGCAGGGTTAGTTTCAGATTTAGAAACGGTACAAAGTGGAGCAGCTCGTTCTGTCAGGGGATACTTTAGGTTCGAATATAAAATGGAAAACGACATTGTCAAACAACACAAATTATTGGCCGATAGATGTATTGTCCAAACAGGATGGATTAAGTTAGGTCTTAGGTGTTGATACACCCCCTGCCATACGCCACTGGTGGCGCTGGGGGTATGAATCTAAATCTAAAATCTAAATTTATATTGCTTCAGCAGAAATTTTCCCGAAGGAGTTCGAGGTATATAGGAGAGGATGTGTATTTTTTGCGTGTGTAGACGGTTTTCGATTTTCCTTATTTCAATAGATAACGAATATGAAATCTTGCGTATTGAAGTCGAGAACAGGGTAAGCAAGAGAAAAATTCTGGTAGTGGGAGCATACCGGCCCACCAGAGAGGACCTCAATATGGTCGAGAGGCTAGAAGAAACTACCTGCCACGACAAGGACGCTAGTAAATCGATCTTAATTGCAGGAGATTAACCACAGGTTAACTGGTAAGGGAGAGAATGGACAGGGGTGCAACATCTGATAAACATTCAAATAAGGGAGGGTGGTTTCACGCAGGTAGTAAACAAGCCCCCAAGAATTAGTAGCATATTAGATGTATTTCTTTTAAAAACACAAGAACTTGTCGAAGCTTGTGAGATGTTACCTGGAATTAGCGAACATGAGGCAGTATTTTTAGAACCCTATTGGAATATTGATATTAGAATCGAAATGGAAAATAAAATATTGTACATTATTCATCGAGCTAATGCTGATGCTTTTCGCGTCTATTTTAGAAACGAGTTAGGTTGGGTTAGTACGGGGTCAAACAAAGAGGAAATGTGGGAAAATTTTTAAGCAGATTTTGAGTAAAGGTACAGAAATGTATGTACCGAAAAAAGAAACTAAAACGAAAAGCGGACCCTAAGTATTATAACGCAGAGATAAAATATAAGCTTTATCAACAGTAGAAACGGTGAAATATCTTGGAGTAACCCTCACCAATGACTTAACCTGGGTACCCACATCCGTAATAAATGTGAACGAGCGCTTAAGCAACTCGCATTCGTGAAGAGAATTCGCGAAGAAAAAGTCCGTGAGCGATGTTACGTTGATCAGGTCTCACCAGGAATATGCGTGTAGTGTATGGGACCCTGCAGAAAACTGTTGCATTCGGGAATTAGAAAATATACAGCGAAAGGCGAAACGTTTTGTAAAGAACTTACGACAAGTCAATACTGTTACGACAAGTCAATACTGTTACGACAAGTCAATGAGTGTTACGCAAATGCTTCAGGACGCGGGATGGGAATCTTTAGAGGATAAAAGACTTAAAAAAAGGATAAATCTACTTAATAAATTTAGAGAAAGTACGTTCGCAGATGATGTAGCTGACATAATGCATACCCCATAATACATATGCCGTTCTGATACTGCGAGGAAAATCAGAGAAATAGATGGTAAAACAATTCGTTTAAAAAATTCATTATTTCCGCGAACGATACGCGAAAGCAACCGATTAGTGAAGCAGTCATGGTGCTTGCACCCCCTGCCACACGCCGAAAGGCGTCTTGCAGGGTACTTATGTAAATGAAGACGTAGATAAGGAGATTGAAAAGGAAATCAAGATATTTGCACAAAATGAAAAAAATTAGCGAACGACATAAAAATCAAATATAAGGAGGTAATGAAATTATTGAAAGACAAGAAAATGAGGCATAGAATAAATTTCTAGAAAATTTGATTACTAATAACAGTAACAACAGTGCTCATTATATAAGTACATACGTTAAGCGCCGAAGGATGGGAGAACGCGAGATAGAAACGATAGAGGGATCTCAGGGTAATATTTCAACAGATAGTAGAGAAATAGTAGACGAAATCGGAAATTATTTTGCAAGCACTTACAAAGCCTCCAATCCAACGAACGACTTTAATTCATTCGAACGTAAGGCTAACTCGTATCTTCCTTTTAATTTATGTTCTAAGGGCATATTAAAGAGAATCAATAATTTGAAAAACAGCAAATCGCGTGGCACAGATGGAATAGGAAACGAAAATCTCAAGCTAGGAAGCCGGAAAATAGTTCCTTGTTTAAAAAGAATTTTCAACGTAGTCATTAATAAAGGGTGGGTACCAGAAAGTTGGAAAACTGCCCGAGTAGTCCCAATTCATAAAGGCTGAAGCAAAATGTCCTTAAATATTTACAGACCAATCAGCCTAACTAGCGTAGTGTGTAACGTATTCGAAAAGACGATCGCGGACTACTTAAAACATGTTTGGGAGGCAGAGGGGCGGCTTAACTGGTAGCTCGTAGGGTATGGGTTTAGAAAAGGTTTCTCTTACGAGTCACAAATGTTAGGTCTATAGCAAGATTTAACAGATGCGCAGGACAAAGGAGACCAGGTAGATGACATATCGGTGAATTTGACAAAGGCATTCGATATGGTAGATCACAGTTTGTTGTTACAAAAAATGAGTACTGTGGCGGTAGATCCAAGGGTAGTAAGAGGGGCAGAGTCTTTTATTCTACTAGAATTTAGTAGATAGAACGCAGACAGTAAAAACAGGAAAAAGCTGCCAGAACCTATTAAAGTAACTTCTAGTGTAGCACAGGCTGGTATACCTCGGCCGTTATTCTTTTTAATGTTTATTAACGATATACCGAACGTAATAAAATTTCGTATACGTTTATTTGCGGATGACTGCGTAACATACAGAGTTATAAAAGATAACGGCGAATGCAGCGAATTACAAAGCGACATGGATGGCTTAAATAACTGGGTCTCCTGGAGCAATTTAGATATCAACACAGATAAATGCAACGTCATTAGCTTTAACAGGGACATATTTCAGTTTTCATACAATATTTGC
Organism: Ladona fulva; assembly: GCA_000376725.2. Lineage (NCBI taxonomy): Eukaryota > Metazoa > Arthropoda > Insecta > Odonata > Libellulidae > Ladona > Ladona fulva. Next base: position 80,452 of record KZ308897.1, on the reverse strand, counting down.
GATAATGTTCTAGCGAAGAAAAGCTATGTGAATTAGGTGTTACTTTCAGCAATGTTTTAAAATGGACCGCAAACACAGAGAATATCATAGGTAAAGCTAATAAAAAACGTCAAATTTTGTAAAACGTTCTCTTAAACGGTCAAATAAAAATGTAAAAGAAACTGCGACCACATCATTGGTTAGGTCTCTACTAGAATGTGGTGAATTTTTATGGGACCCTTATCAAATAGGAGATAAAAGGGAATTAGAAAAGTTGCAAAGAAGGGTAGCTAGGTATGTGTTAGGTGGATATGACAAACGTAGCAGTATGACTCAGATGCTGAAAGAATAAGGTTGGGAGAGTTTAGAATCCAGGAGAATAAAAAAGGAATCTTTGGTGTTTTATAAAGCATTCGCTGGAATGTCAGCCTTTAAGGAAATGAACGATAGAATTAAGGAGGCATATTACTCAGGTAGGCACGATCATAAATTCAAAGTATGGCATATTAAACAAAAAACCGATAAACGTAAATATTCTTTTCTATATACAACAATCGAGGAAAATAACAGTTTACTTGGAGCCTTTCCCAAATAATATTCAATGTTCCATTAAGAATGTACGTAAAATAAATAAAATAAACGAGTGAGCCTGTCGATAAAATGTGAGACGAGTAGGGGATTGCCTGGTAGGGTGATGTACAGTGGGGACTTCGTGGACCCCGTGGCCGCTACGGTAGCCGTGAAGGTCTATCAGGAACCATGAAAAATCTTACATGATAAGTAATACTTGACAAGTGGTATTAATGCTTTTTCAAGGAAATTAAAAATCTGTACGAGAAATTATATCTATTTAAAATTACTGTTTGTAAGCTATTGTAGTTGGAGAACGTTATATTTTGATATTATGTATTAGTGTATGAAAGAATTTTGAGGAAGTGGTGCATTGCGGTGTAGTGGGTACATAAGTGGATTGTTAAATGTACATACTGTTGTAGATGTGATCTATCAGTTGTAGATGTGATGCATCTGTTGTTGAATGATATAGCTGTAAATCATAGCTGCTTAAATTGTTAATTTGTAATCATATGTAACTGAAATATATGTCATATAAAGATCTTAAGCTTTAATGTAAGTCATAGTTTTTCAAATTGTAAACATGAAATCATACGCAATCGTATTACGTAAATCGTAGCTGTTTAAATTTTCAATCAGTAAATTTTGTAAAATATCGTAGTTAGAGGACGGAGTGACCATTCACAAATGTATATATTTTTATACGTAGAACTTAGCGTTCAAATCAGAGCTCAAACTCAAATTCGAGATGATATAATGATGTAGAATTATAGAACAACGAAAACTTTAACCCATTCGTGATTATATTTGAATATTGTCAACTGTAAATCTATTCGCAAATCTAAAGACAACTTTTAGCCGATTGACGTCTTTACGAAGAAAGGTTTACTGATAAGAGATGACGTCAAGGAATCACAATTACTCTTTCAAATAATGCTCTGAACAGATTACGCTTAATAAGTTCTTTCGACCAACCTTAATACAAAGGATGGAAAACCTTCCGTTGGAATGCCGCATACCAAACCATCTGCACTATGGTCTCGTGTTTCCTATAATTAAATACACCGACATCGAAAATTTATTGCAAATTAAGCTCGAGTAGAATGTTTCCCATTATATATTTAAGTATCGCGGTAAGTTAGGGAATAAAATGTAATTTTTAAATTTTAATTTTGTAGAAATGTACCAAGAATTCTGCTTGTTCCCCACTTAGACGCAACTTAAAAGAAGTGCACTTCGGAAATTTCATTCTTAAAGAGCACACCCCTTAAGTTCTAATGACGATTTCATCGGATGAATCTCAATTCCAAACCTATTTTCTCGAAAAATGTTATCCAAGTTGAGACATAATTTACATTTTAAAACTACTATTAATAACTTGGGTCGCTGAGTTACAAGCGAATGTTATGAGGAAAATAAACATTCATTTCTAGAAGTGCTCCCGCTAGAGCAGATCGCCGCATGCATGTTGTTGAAAATATTACACGTGGACGAAATTCATTACGGCTCCAAATTGGAAAATCTATATAATACTGACGACAAACAAATTTCAATTGTAACCGAAGCGCAGTGCTCGAGCCCAATTAAAGTGGAGATATTTTTTAAGAGCAGCAATAGCTGAAATTTATAATTCACTTCCAGATTGACAGTCTTTTCAATTAATATCACGATAATTAGCCGCCAGGTACATAATGCGAGAAAATATGAAAATGTTCCCATTGCATAGATATATTACTTTTGCCATGGCAAGAGCTTACTCTGCAAAAGATAGACACAGTGCAAATGCAGTATTTCCATATTCTACTCCAAAGCTTCATTTTTACAGACACCCAATTTTAATTTACTCCACTCAATTCATAAAGTGCCCTGTGCGTAAAATCTTTTATGGAAAATTGTCACTTTTTTCGAACGTAATATTCAACTTTTTACTTTTCTCAACTAAATGAATAAATATTGATCATTAAGTGACAATTAATCGATTTTTAACGATGAATTTTGCCATATCTGAACGCTACTAATCATAAAGTTAACGTAAAAACTATATTATATTAAATTTTGATACTCTGACAGATAGTATAATTTGTGGAATACTGCTATAGTTAGATATCTCTTTGTTCAGACACAGATGACGGCAGTACTTCGTTTAAATTTCGTCGGTAGTATTTTCGTTTACTCTTCAATGGCACCCGGAATTTTGGTCCGCGGAGATTTGATCCGCTACGATTTGGTCCCACGACAATTTGGTCCCGCTACGATTTGGTCCGTGACGATTTGGTCCGCGGCGGCTGGGTGCTACGATGATTTAGTAACGACACGCGATAAATTTTTTGTTAGGCAAGGCTGAGATTTCTCATAATTAATTGTTATTGTTGTTTCTGGATAAATTCAATATTTTTGTTAGTATTTAACCTTTTGTTAAACAATAATTAGAAGTATGCCTTACTGGAATCGGAGCGAGCAATAGGGGAGGAAAACAGTTATCCGGACGTAAGAATATGACAAAAGTATTGTTTATTTATAAATTAAAGTCTTTGATAAACAAGGAATACGCATCTCGAGATAAATGAGTGTTGTTTCAGAGATAAATATCGAAGGGAGGAAATTGGCATAGATGATTAATTTGAATGGTACTTAGGAAGAGAGACTGCAAATAACCATAGAAATTTACAATAACAAATTTATGTTGCTAAAAGGATATTGTTCATATCGAAATCATTGGGAGAAGAGGAGGGTAGACAATTTCAGGACGCTGACGTTTGCTATAAATCTCCTGGCAGTTACATAAAGATTACTCAAATGGACAAACGGAAATGGTTATTTGTAAGGCGGAGGAGGTGGGGGAGGGAGGAGTATGCTACATATGTGTGTGAATACGTAGGTAATGGGTATCGAACCACTCGTACCGTTGTACAGATTACGAATAAACAATGCGTAACGCAATAAATATATGTATAATGGAGTTGGTTGGAGGAAGTTTGGGTTTCATTACCCGCATCGCCCTTTCTTATCTGGACTTTATGAGAAATAAACATTAACAAATTTATGAGGCTAAAAGGCAATCGTTCATATCAAATTCCTTGGAAGGAATCTTAACTATATTTCTTCAATGAAAAGGGGAAACAGATTTTAATATATATTTTTTCTGTTTAGATATGACTACTATCGAATTTTTAAATATGTGCCCCTGTACTTTGTTAATTTTTTTCCGAGCTAAATGCGCAACGCAGTTGAACAATATTTACACCGAAATAAAGGTTATTTTATATTTTATTACTGGAATTCTGGTTGACGGCAACGAAGGACTAAATTTATCGGGAAGAAATATTTAAACCAAGGTACCAAAAAACGGCACTTTTTGCGAATCTCGGCTTTTTCATGCTGTATAAAAATCAATTACAGGGAAACTGCACAACTTACGGCATCACAATCTCATCCAGAGAGACATAAGTGGGATTTCAACTTTTGATCAAATCGTCACGGACCAAATCGTAGCGGGACCAAATTGTCGTGGGACCAAATCGTAGCGGACCAAATCTCCGCGGACCAAAGTTCCGGCTGCGCTCTTCAATATATATGACAAATTCTTTTTTTCGTGAACTCAAGACTCTTAATCTCCTGCTTCATCAGTGAAATGTCTCAAAGTGGATATATAATGTAATCTCTTGAGATATTTCACTGATGAAGCAGGAGAGCTTATTTCATCTTTAGTAACAATCGGGAAGTATTTAACAAAATAACGGATTTTTTAATAAAACGCTAACAATATAAATGATAAACTTTTTGTCAAGTGTTAATATAAAATAATACATTACATAGTGTTGATATAAAATTATAATGTGGAAATAGAGTAACATATGGGCTAAGAGTCATTACATTCAAGAAAAAAGAATTTGTGTGATCTACTTTCCGGGGTAAACAGAAACAGACGAAATTTAATAGATTATTAACAAATACTGTAATAATTACATCCCTTAAGCAAAGAAGTATATAACTATGATAGTACTTGACAAATTATGCCATCCGTCAGATTATCAGAAATTAATATAACATAGTTTTACGTTAAGCAGCGAGACACGCTCAATTGTCGCAGTGCTGAATTGGTCTAGAACTTTGTTAATACAAGAGTTGTTTAATGTAAATATCGTTAATATACAATGTAGAATGTTAAAATAGTTTAATGTGTGATTTATGAGTCTTTGAGTTCACGAAAAAAGAATTTATGTCATATATATTGAAGAGTAAACGGAAATACTGCCGACGAAATTTAAACTAAATACTACCGTCATCTGTGGCTGAAAAAAGAGATATCTAACTATAGCAGTATTCTGCAAATTATACTATCTGTCAGATTATCACAAATGAATATGATATAGTTTTTACGTTAACTTTATTTGTGAGACGCGCTCAATTGTCGCAGCGCTCTGTTGTCATGCGCTCAATTGTCCGGCCACGCTAAAAACACGTTAACTATAAAAACATAAAGGGACAAGTCCCTCATGAGAAATGTTTCATTCCTCCTCCTGTGGTCACTGTCAAAAGCACCTCAAGATATATTCCGAAAAACTGTCAGAGATCGTCAATATCCGCGATGGGTGAAACCGTAATTGCGTTCTCTCCAGAGAAAACAAAGTTTATTACATTCTACCATGAATTCTCTTCCACGTAAAAAAATAGAATACAAACAACGGCGGCGTAAATATTTAGATGTCAAGACTGCAGCGAAGATTGAGACTCGTAACGAATTCGATGCATATAGATGTGACGTTACGCGAATCGCTAGAAAATATCCCTAAGGAATTTTGGCCATACGTTAGCGAGACCAGAGGCAAGCAATCGACCGTTTTGCATCTCGTTGATGACAGTGGACGTGACAGATTCACGCAAAAAGGCAAATATTCTTAATCAGCATTTTAAAAATTTTTCATATCAGATGACGGTCGCGTCTACGCATTTCCTTGTTGCGTTAGATCGAAAATGAGTCATTTGGAGCTAAATGAGACAGGTATTAGACACCTCTTACTTCGGATGGATAATAAAAAATCTCCTGGGCCAGAAGTAATCCCTGCCCTCGTTATATCTATGCTTGAAAATGAGCTTCCTCCCCTCCTTCTTGCATTCTTCAAAAATCTTTAAATGAACGTACGGTTCCGGTCTTATGGAAGAAAGCGCACATTACTCTTGTGCAGAAAAAGGGAGTAAGTCTAAATCTGACGATTTTCGACCGATATCGCTTACTTCGATATTTTGTAAAATTCTAGAGCACGCAATATGTAATTACTTATCGATAAAGTTGCGATTACGAGCATTCAACAAGGTTTCCGTAAAGGGCGCTCTTCTGAGTCAGTTAGCATTACTTAATCACGATACAATGCGAGCAGCCGTCGAAGGCTTTACAATAGACGACATATTCCTGGATTTTAGGAAAGAGTTCGATACAGTGCCTCACGCGAAGTTACTACAGAAACTCGAGTCTTACGCAATCGATGATCAAATTATTCAGTGTATTAAGCCGTTTTCTACTTACAGAATTCAACGCGTGATCTTAGATGGCGTTTTCCCCGACGAAGTAGAAGTGTCTTCAGCAGTTCCTCAGGGCAGCGTAATCGGGCCGATATTCTTCCTTATTTACATCAATGATATAGTAGGTAACGTAAAGAGTAATGTGAGGTTCTTCGCAGACATTTTATATACAGAAAATTTGAAAACGCGGAAGATACGTCCATATTACTGTGCGACCTGGGCCTTATTTCCAAATGGTGTGAAGATTGGCAGCTCGGTTTGAACGTAGAAAAATGTGTAGAATTGAGTATGGCCCGCTCCCAAAACCGTAACTTAAGCCAAACCCCCTATCACATTAGTGACGCAAAGTTAGAATTCATAAGTCAGTATAAATTTTTGGCGCTCCTTTTCAGCAGTAATTTCAAGTTATTGCGTAAATTTAGTACTGATTTGCATGACGAAATACTATATATCCTGATTCCCGTACTCAGCGAGCGCGATTTCCAAAACTAGACGACAAAGAGATTTTGCGAGATTATAGCGAGAACGGATAGCTATTACTGGTCTCTTTTTCCTGATAGCATTAGGAATAGCAATCAGGCAGCTTGTTAATAGGTTCGGTGTTTTCACACCCCCTTCAATATGGCGGCTTGCGGGGTACTAATATAAATGTAAGTACATACCTACGATAACTAATATGCGGAGCGTGATCTTGAAGATACTAATTATCAACAACGGGACGAACATTGAAATAAGACGGGCATAGAACCGCTATCGATCCGAAAACCAATAGCAAAAAACCATTATATTTGGTGAAGTAAAAACAGAACCCCAAAAAATTTGTATCCTGAACCAATATCGGAAAGCCTTACTTATCCCGTTCCGAATTTCGGTTGAAGTTCTAATCAAGTATAACGGCAGTTACATGGTAGGTACTAATCATGTTTAGCTGTGGCTTACAGCGCAATTATTAACATTAATATTTCCATTATTTACTCATGCTTTTTTCTTCGATATCACGTGTTCTAAATCCATAATTTAACTCAATTTAACTTTACTAAAAATGTTACACATCGTAGAAAGTTACACGCAATAAAAACATTTTCTCTGTTCCTCATAGTAATTACGCAAGGATGAAAAACACGCACCCATTCAAAAATGCGGGTATTTGGAAGGATTCGCTAGTGTAACAGTAGTAGTAGTATAGTTAACAGTGCTTCTACTGATAAGGTCATTTCCCACGTAGGCCCCCATCGGGAATCGAACCCGAGACCACCTTCACCGAAGCCGAAAGCGTTGCCCACATGGGTATCCGAGAGCCCCGCTAGTGTAATAATGACCGCTTTCAAAGCAAGAGGTAAATCGCTATGGTAGCGCACACTCAGGAGAATCGATGTGATGAGCATAGCCTACTTTTCAGAAGACGGCATAAGAAACTAATACGCCATCGATCGAACAACAATCCTCCACCACGCAAATGCGGCCATCAAACTTTTATACGCGATGACCATTATAATCGCATACAGAGCCTTCTTGCCGCCCGGGTGCGAACATGTTATGCCGCCCCTTAAAATTTAATACCAGAACCATACATTTCTTGATTTTCAGGCAAAAATTATTTTATAAGACTTTGAAAAACCAGTGTTTCATAACTCGGTTCCCTAGTTTACATTCGTCACAAAACATAAGTAACAATGAATTATGCATATTCCGTATCCTGACGCAGTGAATGGTCATTATGAGTTAAGAGTTCACATTACTTTTGAGTATCATTATCTTAGTAGCAACAGTCTCCGAAAGTGACCATAACACAGCAAAGCTATTTGAAAATTAGGAAACACTCCGATCAAATCTCTAGTAAATATAGTCTCTAAATATTCGAAAACCTGAAGAGGATTTATTCTTGGAACAAGAAAATTGATCCCAATTCTTCGATTAAATCCACTGCACAAATATTATTTATTCATTTGTATTTGCGTTGCAATTTGTCCACCTGGCCAGATGGTGACGCTGGATAATTAATTTTTATTATAATTTCCTGGCATTTGCCCGTAGACGGGAGAGAAATCCCTTCAAAAACATATCGTAGGTAATATTCCTTTCTCGTCTTGAGCTATCCATGCTTCGTTCCAATAAATGTATGAAGATCTATAATTTCTCATCATAATTATACATAAATAATTAGTGTGTATCACACTAAAAACAACAAATAATGTTGTTGTAATAATAATGGTTGACTATGCTTATAATAACTTATGATGATATAGATGAACATCTTTGTTTGGCGATAAACAACGCTTTCAAAAAACAGAGTCCGAATTCCCTTACAACATACGAGTACATTGTCGTACAACTATCCTTCGTAAATCGTTAGTACAAATTATCTATTACTTAAATTACCACCGAAAACCCGTTTATTCTACGTTTTTCGGAATAATTTGAAATATTTATTAAACTTAAGGGAAAATCTAGCGATTGAATCGATCACTTTCTTTATGGTATCACATCATAGCGATACCGGCGTTAACAGAACTATGTTTGTTAAATGATCGCATTCGCTCACTGACAGCATTAAGTACGGCGTAAATAAGGCGCATGTGTTAAAAATTACGCGGCCAACGCCAGAAACGAATTTCGAGGCAAAGTAAAAGACGAATGTTAGCTCAAAAAATAAACTTGCCATGCATGCACATTACAGTTATCATACTTTCCCTTTACAACAGGTTACATACGCTTATTATAACGGTTGGAAACATTTCCAACAAGTAATGTAACAGAAGAAAAATAAACTATGAATGATTTATGAAATTTATGAACTGAAGCAATTATCTACTGCGCAGCCTAATATATTACCAATATTTTAGAAAGTTAGTCTGCTTCATATTGAATAAATTACGAAGTACTAAAGTCTGTTTTCATATTGCCTGTACTTCCGTTCATTTTCCCAAAACCATACTTCAAATTGATATATATCCTCATATGAGTAACAAGAGAAGGGAAGTAATAACGATTTGTTTTGGTGGACGACGTCAGATATTTTAAGTAGGTGGGGTGATCAATTTTTCGGCGCACATTGTGTTCAACAACGAGGTGATCCTCATTTTTACGAAGAAATTTCCATGGGTGAAAACTACGAAAAAGCAAACGACGCATTAAAATAAAGTTATCCATTTGGCTGAAGGAATCGTGATGCTGAACCGAAATGAGGTCCATGAAGTCTCTCTTACAATCGTAGGCAATGCACCGGAATACGCTTAAAGTTCTCCACTATAACTGAGACTATTACATTATTCATTAATAGTTAATTGCGGGAGTTACTTTTTAAATAATGCTCAGTAAATACAATAACCTCAAAAGAACGTTTAAAATAGATATAATGTATGAATTAACTCAAAATTACCTTAAATTAACGTTTACACTTGTCAATTTTACTTATCACGTAAGATTTTTCAGGGTTTCTGATAGGCATTCAGGATTACAGTAGCGATCACGGTGCTTACAAAGTCCCCATCGTACATAACCCTACCAGGTGACTCGTCTCGTCGTTAACGGAAGGCTCACTCGTCAAATTATTTATTTCACTTATACCCTTAATAAAGCACTTGATATTTCTGGGGAGACCTCTGCAGGTAGACTGTTCCATTCCTTGATAATTCTAATCATATAAGAGTACCGGTTTTTTCCATTAAATATCTTGATTTGTATTTGTGATTGCGTCTACCCATATAATCTGCCTCCTTAACTTGATCTTGTATTTTTTTAAAACGCAGGCTTTCCAACGAATGTCTCATAGAAGACCGATAGTCTCTTTTTCTTCCTCCTGGTTTATAACCTGATTATTTTAGCATCAGAGTGACGCTGCTGCAGTTTTCATATTTTCCTGAATGTTTGCGGGTTAGAGTGAGAAAGAAGATGGCATGTTCTCTCTCTCTTTCTCCCTCTCTCTCCCCTTGTAAATGGATCCAATAGAGAATAGGAAGAAGGACCGCCTCCCGTTATCGAGAGCGTGCATTTCCTATCGTAGAAATGTGCTCTGTTGCAACATTAGCATAAAAACAAAGTTAGCCAAAATCGTTTAAGTATTTTTCAGTATTGAGTGAAAGTAATGCCGGAAATAACATTGTGATTTATTTTATGTTAATTAATGGAGAAAAAGAAACAAAAATCAAAAATCGCTACNTTATTAGACATTATTACATTAGAGTTATGAAACTTCTCTGCCTTACGGATTACAAATTTCCGACTTAAGAACATTTTCCATTTTCTTATAAAACCTCGTTGAGAATTTATACCGTTCTGACATTGAACCAAGGACCATTCATTGCATTATGATTACGTAAATATTTAATAGAAATTAATGGGGAGGTCGAGAATTTTTTGAGAAAATGCATTGAGGAAAGTAGTCGGCAGGTATTTTTCGTCCTATTTGCTCTGGAAGATACTTCAAGCGGAAAAGTTTCTCAGAAAGTAGTCAATTTACTTTCTGTGCAGATACGAGACCTCTAAGTGTATAGATAACATAAGAAAGACGAATTTTATTACGGGGGTAACGCATAAGACGCCCGCGATCGTTTTGCTGGAGATGGGATGCTTCATTCGATTAGGTACATACCTTCTTGTCGTATTTTTGTCAGCTTTTCGGACAAAGAGAGCGCCTTTCTTTGTTACTTCATTTAATCATATTTCACTGTATGATGCTGTTATTTTTATCAGGTTGAAAATTGGTGATGAATAACTAATTCCTTATCTACAGTAATTCACAAGCAACGATCGCTAAACAGCCTACCAAAATCTTCTCTACCACTTGTTTATTCGATATGTTTGCAATTTGAGTTTTCGAGGAAAGGGGCGTATTGTAAGGAGTGAGGGAAACAAATGATGAAAATTTCACAATGGAGACTTTTCGACGTGGGCTAGAATCTACATAAACTCGACGAGAAACCAATTATACTCTCTGAGCGCAGGATTCGAAAATTTTCACAGTAATTCGCAAGAGATATATATGTGATTGTGAAAAGTCGCAATATTACCTTGATAGCGTTTTATGTGGGATGTGCAAACTTGTTATCTCTTGCACGTTGAAAAAGGACCGGGAACGTTTTTTTTTGTCCGTTTAATTTTTAAAAACTTGCTTTTGTCCTTAAAACGAAAACGTATCTTCCTTAGTTTGCCTTATTTAGCGACAGCTGAGGGTGAGGTAACTATAAGTAAAGATATGATAGATCGGTTTGATTCTAGGTTAGTTTGCTCTAATTAACAAGAAATATTTTCATGGGTATTAACACATTAACTTCTTTGTTATTTTGTCTTCGACAAAAACTGTTTGAGGCTGGTAACATAAGATAAGATTAAATGTTTTTAAAAGCTAACATTTTGGCATTGAGCAAGTGGTAATATCTGCAATTCAGCCGAAAATTGATTTTGCTAAATCCTTATATACTGCAATTCGCTTTGTAAAAAAGGCTAAACCTATTAATTATTTCATAGCTGCGGTAAGCAAATACCTTTTATATTATACTATACTGATACTTCCTTTCCTTTTTTCTTTATTTTTAACGGCGGAATTTCGAAATACAATTGCTTTCTTTTTTACGTTCGAATTTGTCACTGAATCGATGAAAAGTAGTAGGCGGAAATAGGCCGCATAGAGCGCCACAAGGTCTTCACCACTGGTTTAATAATCATTCAGAACTCTTTTATTATTCCTGCCAGGGTAATTTATTCAACCTTAAGAACAGCCTAAAAAGAAGTACATAGCAAACCATAAAAATGTCACTTGGTGGAACAAAACAATAATATCAGGGAAGGTCTAAAATTATTCTCGTAATTTGAGAGCCTTCATTCGATGATTTTTATTCCTAAAAGCGAGGATTTGGGTCAAAAAACCAACCACACAAAGTCATTTATTTACACGTGAAATCATTAACGGTTATAAATAAGGACGCGATTAAACAACAGGACCCCAAACTTTTTCCTAATATTTTTCTTTCCATGGAAACTACTTTTCCATTATTTAACTTTTAGAGATGGCTGCCAAATGCAATGAAGACAGACAAATGAAGTTAAGTTGAAAATTTTCCAGCAAGATGCAGCGTTAATGCAAGAAATCGAATAAATGATGGGATATCGAATCGATTCTGTCTAGTGATCTATTGCTAGAATAACTTTGCACTGAAATACAATTACCCCCTTCAGCCGACCTATTCAATTCACACTCATTTCATTTAATTATCACGAATTAGACATCCCGACTGCAGCCGAGCTATCGGAGAGATTAATTAGGGTTACATAAATCAGAGAGGTTCGGACTAAATTTTAAACTGGGTGCAAATAATTGCGAGAGCTTAGGAGCTACGAGCATATTTAAGAAATTACGATCAGCATATTTAATCCATAAGTCCCGTTTTCCACGTTGAATAAATCAATAAATAAAAGATTTTGGCGACGAAGTTGTTGGGATTTTCTATTCTTCTTCATTAACACCCACACAAAAATTGGTGTTTCCCTCAACATTTTCATTTTCGTAAGACATAAGAGTCCTCCGTTAGAAAATTTCTGCAATCGACAGAGATACCGAGTTTTAATTTCCGTAGAAGCCAAATCTTGAGTGAGATACTTTTTCTTCACTTAGCAAAGAAGTGTTGCATGGGCCCTTTTAGATCGCTAACGAGCACGCGAATATTTTACAGTTTCGTCAACTTTTGCGGTAAAGCAATTTGGTTGCTCGTATCAAGATAAGGATTTTTAAGCTAGTGCAGATTATATAAGTGTTGATACCATTGGCTGACGACCATCTAAATTTCAATTTGGGATCTTCAACTAGCCTCTTTGAAGTGAGAGATAATTGAACGCGGCTTTTATTAAAATAGATATTTAAATACTCCTTAAGACGTCGGTAGGAGCAACCGGAGGGTCGAAGTTCAAACGGGACCGAAGGAAAACTTGCATCCTTAGAAGCGCCCGAAACGAATTTGCAATAGCTTCAGTGGTAGAAGAACGATGATGGAGATTCATCTATTGAAATACCTATCGAGTGCTGCTAAGAATGCAGGTATTCCCTTCTTCCCGCGGAGTTCTATGAACCAACACAGCGGAATTCTGGTTTCACAAGCCGACGGCTTCAGTAAAGGTTAAACTCAATTGTAATTAAAGAGCAGAAGATCATGTTCACGTTCGAGAACGATTCTCTTCAAAATAATCCTGTTGCAAAATATTTTTTAAATATATTCTAAATATTTACAAAAGTTTTGAAATTCAGAGGTTTTTCTTAGTCCAGACCCAGCAGTCCGGATACTTTGTTAGCTTCCGATCCCGAAATACGTTGAATGGCGCCTAAAGATATAATGAGTTTTTGGACTGCAAAAGCGTTGGAAACGTGAACGAATACTTCCATTCGGAAACTTCGACTAAAGTATATTGAATTTAATGGAGAACGTTTTTATTATTTTTCACAATGTAATATTGTAACGCTAATCCAGAGACCCAATGTAATAACTCGCAATGGTATCGAAGGATCGCTGAGAGAAAAAATCCATGGAAAAGCATTCGAGTTTTCGAATGGGTAGTCGCAGCATCATCCAGTCAAGTGAGGGTGGAAATTTCCTCATCGATTTCTCGACGTTTGCAGTGAAATAAAAGAAAGGCTAGGTGGAGCATTGATCTACAAGAGGATCGGATCTAATTAGAGGTAACCATGGATCTAGGAGGAATCGGATTTAATTACGCATCCCTTTGCGTCGGGCGGGAGGCGGAGTGCATTTGAGTGATATATTTAGTATTTCCGCTAAATCCTCGGAATTAAGCCAAGGAGAACGCTTATTAGAAAAGAACGCTGTTATTCACGCTCGAAACTCAAACTCTTTCTTGGAAAAACTAACCTTGTTAATGCAGTATTGAAATAAAATGATGAAAATGAACAGTTTTAGAAAATATTAATTATTATTAGACATTATTACATTAGAGTTATGAAACTTCTCTGCCTTACGGATTACAAATTTCCGACTTAAGAACATTTTCCATTTTCTTATAAAACCTCGTTGAGAATTTATACCGTTCTGACATTGAACCAAGGACCATTCATTGCATTATGATTACTTTACAGTACTATCAGTATTATAGTACTGTTATTACGATGACTAGTTATTAGATTACTAATTCAGTGATAAGGAAATGAAGGTAACGCGAAAATCTTCATCCAAAGGTAGGAGCCGATTTTAGCAACATTCTCCTCACGGGGAAGAACTTAAGATAAAAAGTCGCTTGACGGTGTCTTTTCGCAGTAAACACAAGTTGTAAAGATATCAAATTAACCAGAGTTAAAATGATGTGTTTGTGGGCTCTTAAGCGTAGTCTTATAATGACCCTGTACTTTGATAAACTTGAACCTTTTTGTAAAACGATTCATTATTCATCTGTAATGGTTCATCTGAAAAATTGCTTCCCTCTATAGAGAACATGACGAAAACGAAGCAATAAAAGAAGGCCACCTCTTTCCTTAAGATGTTGACCTTCTTCAAACTATGACTTCAAAAATATGACGAGAATGAACCAATCAATCGCACTAACCAAGAATCAAACCGATCTATCACAGCGTTCCCTCTAGTTATCGCAACTTCAGCTGTCGTTAAATAAAACAAACTAAAGGAGGTACATTTTCGTTTTAAGGTCGAAATGACGTTTTTAAAATTAAATAAAAAAAACTTCCACTGCTCTTTTTCAACGTGCAAGGAATAAAAAGCTTTTACATTCCCGTTAAAATTCTATCTAAGAGATTTTATTGCCGTTTTTCACTCAGCCCTCTGAAAAGCGTTTTTATCGGGTTACTGTATGAGCACGATGTTGATTACCACAGTAAATTAATTATTTAACCATTTCGTCATATCATTACAATTCTTAAACATTTTGGTTGCGAAAATTAATAAAACGATAACTTCTTTCACAATAAATAATAAATGACTTTACTATTCGTTATAGCTAACTTAATTATTAACTAACTTCGTATTCCTTCAAAATACATTTTTCTGCATGATAATACTAAACTGGGTGTTGTAATATAATATAAGGCTTAAAAATACTGATCTCGGAAGAAGTTAATTTTCATTTTTGGCACCTAAAGTAGAATTAGAGAGTGCGTCTTCTGAAACTATTCGATTAATTCTTTGCGAATTACTGACATTTTTTGTTTAATTTATTTTCAGTGCGGTAAATTACGAAAATATGTTAATATATTTCAAATATTAGCTACTTTTCATTTAACTGAATCGATTACTAAAATATACATTTTTTTCTCTTTCTTGCGAAAGTTGGGCGATTGTGTAGGAAAAGTGTGTACAAAACAATAAGAAAAGTGTATAAATCAAGAAATGCTTGATAAGATGGAAGAAAGAAGGAAATACAAGAATAGTAATACTGAAGAAGGCAGGAATCGATACAAAAATTGAATAATGAATTACGAAACAATTATCGATAAAGCCAGAGAAGTTTCGAAGCAAAATCAGTGTGAAGCAATAGTAATTTTGGAGCGACGGGGAAAATTTAAGGAGATGCACCAGATAGCAAAAAGCTTACAAAGAATAGAACCAAGAAAATAAGTAAAAAAGGGATTAAAATGAAGAACGGGGAGATAACCAATAATGTGGAAGAGAAAAGAGAAGTATGGATGGGATATGTTGAAGAGGCATACGAGACAAACGTTGACAATGCAAATACTTTAAAGCTGGAAGATGTAAATGAATGCGATGAGGATAGCAGAGGACCGAGAATTGAGAAATAGGAAGTTGAGAAAGCACTCAAAGATTTGAAGAACGGTAAAGCTCTTGGGTATGATAAGAATTCACCAGCAGCATTGAAAAATTTTGGGGGAGATGCGCTTGATAAAGTTACCAGAATAATAAATAACATATATGAAACAGGAAATTGGCCTGAAGAACTACTGAAAACAATACTAGTCCAGATACCAAAGAAAAACAATGTCAAGGAATGTAAAGATTATTGAACCATCAGTTTAATATGCCATATCAACAAAACAATCTCAAGAGTAATACTGAGAAAGATCGAGAAGGTTGAAGAGAACCTAGGACATGACCAGTTTTGTTTAAGAAAGGAAAGGGTTCAAGAGATGCGATTGGATGCCTTAGAAATTTAGCAGACAAATTTATGGAAATGAAAAGGTCACTTTATATATGTTTCATAGACTGTGTGGAAGCTTTTGATAAAGTTAAATGGAGCATACTAATGAAAATACTGAATGATATTAAAACCTACTGGAAAGACAGACGGTTTATAAAAGAGCTATACACCAAACAGAGTAATTATGAAATTGGAAGATGAGGAAACGGGAGAAATGAGGAATGGTAAGGGAGTTTGGCAAGGTTGCTGCATGTCACAGGTATTGTTCAACCTTTATGCAGAAAAGCTAATGGAAATGGCATTAAAGAAGGCAAGAGGTGAAAATGTTGAAGGAATAAAAGTAAAAACCATAAATATGCTGTAGATCAAGCGTCTTTTGGCAGAGACAAAAAAACCACGGAAAGAATATGTAAGGTTAAATAGGTGTATAGAATGAAAAGAAATAAAGGTTATGAGGATTGGGAAAGAAGAAGATGATTTTAGAGTCTTACTAAAAGATCAGCAACTAGAGCAGGTTAGAGACTATATTTGATACTCAAGTTTACCACTACCACATTTGTCCATATTTCGATGCCATACGAAGACTCCGATAACCCGGCCTACATGTTCCTAGCAGATATGTAAATTCCTTAGATAACGGAATTTTAATGGCTCCTTGAATTTAGCTTTACAAAAGCTTTTTCACCGACCTAGCGTCGAACCTAGGATCATTTTGGTAGATATCTCTGCAGTACACGTTAGAGAATCACCTCCTCAAACTACAGGTTGAATTTCAATTCCCAATCTTAACGGGAAGTGCCTCGAAAAAATTTCCGAAAAACCGTATTTGGGCCTTCTAGGATCGAACCTATGACACAAAGGTTCGATATCTCACTTTTTCTCCAGTGAGATGGTCGGGGTCTTTACAATTAGCCTCAAAGTTTGTATCCTGCATGGGTATATACATCCGGAGAAGCGTCAATACATAATAGAAGATATATATGCATTCCTATGAAGGAAAGACGTCAATGACCCGGCGATCTTTTGCGTGAAGTACCCGACCATGACACAAGAGAATAAAAGAAATATCGTTCCTGGGAATCACGGGTTCGATCCTAGAAGGCACCGAAAATGGTACCTCGGGTTCGATCCTAGAAGGCACCGAAAATGGTACCTCGGGTTCGATCCTAGAAGGCCCCAAAAGTGGTACTTTTCGCGATTTGTACAACGCGTGGGTTTTCTATAATTTGTTTTTGTCATTTTCCGCCAATCGAAAATTGTCAAGGAACCGACAATTTTTTTTTGCGTGAAGACCCTGAGCATCACACTAAAGAATTAATTAGATTTATCTCCTAGGTGGTATGGGTTCGATCCTAAAAGCCCCCGTAAAGGGTACCTTTCGCGTTTGTATATTGCACGGATTTTAAAAAAATTTCTTCTACATTTTCCGTTAAAATAGAGACAGACTCTGAGCATAAAATAAAAGCGTAATTTACCCGGCGATTTTTTTGGGTGAAGAAGCCTATTATCACACTAGGGAAAAAGTGAAAAATCACTCCTGGGTTGAATGGATTCGATCCTAGAAGGTCCCAAAAATGGTATTTGGCGATTTTGCACACCGAGTGGGGTTTCAATCAATTGTTTTCGACATTTTCCGCTAAACGAAAAGCGTCACTGACGCGGCGAGTTTTTGAATGAAGACCCGAACCATCTCACTAGAAAATTAATTAGACGTTGCTCCTTGCCACCTTGGGTTCGACCCAGAAGATCCCTAGAACGCCCCAAAAACTGTACTTTTCGCAATTTTGTACATTCCGCGGATTTAAAAAAATTCGTTTATGCCATTTTCCTTTGAGAAGGAGAGTCAAAATTCACGATATCGTCGGAAGAAATAATAAAATTTCTGTCTGTATTCTCCAGTAAGATTGAGTTAGACTCTGAGCATAAAAGAATAGCGTAACTTACTCGGCGATTTTTTTGCATAAAGAATACACACATCTCACAAGGGAATTAGTTATCCGTTATGGGTATCATGGGTTTGATCCTAGGGGGGGGCCAAAAAAAGGTACTTTTCCCGTTTAAATACATTGCGTGGATTTTCAAAAATTCGTTATGGGCACTTTCCGTATAGATAGAAGATTGAAATTTACGATATCGTTAGAAGATTTAGTTGTCTATCGCGCGGTGTTAAGACTTTTCCCCTAGCGGCCAAGGGTTCGATGCTAGGACAGTTCAAATTTTCTCCGTTTACTTTTTTAATATTTTTGGTTACTTTCCAAAAAGCTAGATAGCCGAAATTTTGCATGTGAACAATAGAAGGGACTATATTTCGAATTCTAGGTTTACCTCTTCCATATTGGTACATAGTTCGATGTCAAGGCAGGTTAAATATTCATCGAAATGAAATAAACAGGAAACTCTAATCAGTTTTCGGTACTTCCTGATATGACATCGCCGCAAAAGCGTAAGGGTAGTTAAAAGTTGGAGCTTTTGAACCGTAATACAACTGGACATCTATCTTAATGATCCTGGGTTTCATTCTAGGACAGTTCAAACATCGCCTGTTTAAAATACATGAAGTGGCTTTTTAATATATATTTTTTGCGGGATATCTCGCAGAGCTAAATACTACTCGGCATGTGCAAAAGGTTTGTGACTATGTGACTAATTTGGATAGGCTACTTTCCAATTATTACTTGTTTCGATGCTAGGGCGCGGAAACGTTTCGTCCATCCGGAAACATTTGGAATGTCGGAATTCGTTATTACTAAAAAAACGAAGTGTAGGTACTTCCTGAAACGACTCGAAAGATGCAAAACGAGAGTTGGAAAAATTTATTAATATAAAGGTTGCAGTATGCAAGCAACTTTTATTCCAATTATATATTCTTTAACATTGCTCCTTACTGTATTTCGAGAGAAGTAAAGAAAATGAACGATAGACCCGGGAAAATGACTATTGCGGTAACGGTATATCAGGGTTCTACAGTATTTGTTACGATTTGATAAAAACCAACAAATATTTTATTCCGCTTTTGATGAAGGGATTACTCTTCTAAATTAGCAACTATATTGCATGATGACAATCTAATTGAAGAAAATGTCAACAATATTCATATGAGTTGCAAAACGCTCGTAATATCTAAATCGCTACGAAGCATAAAATATTTCTTAATTTTTTTGCATTTCCAAAGATACCTTACTCTTGCTGCTAAATTACCTGTAAGGGTCAACATTTTTTTCTAGAGATTTTCTAAAGTTGACCCTTAATATAAAAATGTCGCGAAAACCTTACATCTACATATTCATTCTTCCGGATTCGCTCATGGACGCCGAGTTTCGCATCACTAATGTAATTTTTTAGAAGTAGGTTTCCCATTCCAATTATCTCCGCTTAAGTAAAGCTCTCTCTCGAGTTCGAGACATTTTACGGGAAACGCGCTAACAGCTCGACAAGCGAAACCTACAGCGAACAGGGAAGGCTCACCTCAGATTGTCCATAGAAAATTTTAAGGTATTTTGTGTACAAAATCAAATGAATGAATGCACGGGATTCGAGTGGCACACATTCCTAAGGGAGTGATGACGTTGGGAAATTGGTCACGCTATTCGCAGGGGAGGCGTACATAGATAGGGGAGGCGGGCGGCGTAGGATAGATAAGCACGTAAAGCAAAACGCGACGCTGCATGAGTGAAGGACAAGCCGTAAATATGTAATCAAAGGTTGAGCTAACTCATTGTTTCTTCTTAATGCTACAAAAATTGTTGAAATCGGAAAAATCGATACGAGAGCCTAATTCCTATAATCTTAAGATTTTGTCTCTTCCAGAAATCGTGCAAAATTGTGCTGAAATTCCGAAATTTATTTGGGCCCTGAACCGCATGAGTTATGCGACCGTTGAATAATATCGTACTGAAATTCGATAATAGAGAATTTTTTTTGCAGTCGGGGGGAAGTAACTCGATTTGAAATCGCGCTGTAGTAGTACTTTCCCTAACGAATGGTGCGCGAAAAAATATATTTTGTACCTCTCCGAGAGCATACAACCAACGCTTGCAATGATTGTAATGTAGTATACATGCCAGCATCTCCTCACCCGGTATTTCATATATACATACATATATAGAATAATATCTTGCTACCATGGGTGTATGGCATCGACCGGAAATCAAATCGAAAACAACATTACCGCCAAGAGATGAAAGGAAACTGACATCGCTAAGTAACAGAAAGCCTCCCTCTCCAAAAAGAAGCAAGATAATAAATGAATTCAGATTTACATGAATTAAAAACGCAAACATTCACTGATTTTGTCGATTACTATGACAGAAAAATAAAGTAAACCGTACACAACTTCGGTCAGATGACAATGAAAAGGTCACACGAAATTGCATCTCATAGAAGATTAACCATAGCCTATCTTATTCTTCCGCGAAAAATATCGAAAAGTGGGTAAAGCTTACTACAATACAGGAGGAAATGGAGGCAAAACATAAAAGTTCTATATCTTACTGCAACGCACACTAGCTTCATTATATAACACTTTACCCTAAAATCTACCCCTGGGATGTAAATCTGATTCTAAATACACATTATAATAACAGAAATTACGACGATGACCAAATCTCTCTCTTACTTTTTATTCAAAATAATGCATTGTGTACGAATTGAAATCGACCACAATCGAAAATAAAGATCAGAAGCTTATTTCCAATATTAACGGAGATAGTTATGACTAGAATCCTCTAAAAGTGAATTTAGACGATTTCTTTCATCTAGGAAATTCGAATAATATCCACGTGAATTATTTTCGGTTCACTTTCTTCGACAGTGATTATAGCAGACGAAAATCGCTCTAAGTCTACCGATAAATATTATGTAAATAATTTTAATAAAAAATGGACTTACAGAAGCTCAAATGACAGAATATTTCTCTCATAGCAGTCGTCCAAAAGTTTTCTTCCTCTTATGATGCTAATTCGAATAGTTATAGTTGAGAATTTTCAATAGGGACTTCCCACGTACAGCACTTCGATGTTAACCTCGAACCTGATGTGACGGCTGACAGGACATAAGAGAAAATAAAATATCTCTGACTGAGGCGTATAGATGGCAACACATTCGTAACTGAATAACAAAATTAGTTCGAGCGCACTACTGCGGGCTGAATGATGTTGAGTTTCGAAAGCATACAGAAACATTCTACGTGCAACTGCTTTTAACGATTTCTTGGAATACAGATACAGTAAAACTTGTATCAAGATGCAGTTATTCTACTCATGAAGTTAGCTATCGTCGCTTCTCTCAAAGAAAATTAGCTGAATTGTAAAAACTGAAATTCTTCTATCAATCTTACAAAGGTTGATTATCAGTAATATATGTCATTCTTTAATTACTATGTAATGTCAATAATTTTATTGTGATTTTAGTTTTCGTATTCATACTCCTGTGTGTGGTAAGCATGCATCCTTTCAATTACCTAGGTGTCTGCCCAGAACTTTTATAAATGTATGAAATATCTTTAGTAGTTTTCTTTCCGCTCAGGAAAGTAAGAAATTACAGAAAACAGCGTTGGCTATAGTATATGAGACCTTTGCCTTCAGCGCAATGCGCAGCAATTATGTGGTAAGCTTCTGTAGTGTAATTATAACGTTGCAATTTTATTAATATATACTTACTGTCTTTTGCATATTTAGGGATAAAATCTTATTCAACCTACACTAGAGTGGGTTGTCATATGTAGCGGTTTTACAACTGATATACAATGTATGGTATGTAATTCAATGCTTTAGTTTAAATCGGCAGTCATAAAGTAACGGGTGTTTAAAGCTTTCAAATGGGCAGTATGTGATGATAAAATCGGCAGCCAACGCCAACAGAGTAAATTGAGGAAATTTAAATTCACCCTGAAAGCATGGCAACGAAAAGTATTTCTTGCAGAAAAGTGTTCATATTTGATTATTTCTCAAGGGATGAAAATAAAATCTAAATAAATGATCTCAACCATTTTCCTTATTATTTTGCTATTGCGTTGCATTTCTATGAAAGACTATATTACTGAGAATTTCATTTCCATTTCATATTTTCACAGATAAAAACACCAATTTACACAACCATTTTTGGTTTTATTATGCAAATGTACATTGGCATCAAGAAATGTTATTTACTATTGCTGTAAATCCTTTTTTGCATAATTATTCACATAATCCAGCCAGCTTCTTCAATTTCAATCTTGTGAAACTGATGGCATCATGTTATGTATCTTGAGTTGTAGGAAATAATTAAAAGATTAAGTAGATAGTTTATTGGTTAAAACATCTGCCTGGAAAAATCAAGCGGTGGATGTAAAACATAAGTATGTCAATATATTTCAATTCCGTCAATCCCTCAATTCGATAATATATGAGATTCATCCAAATGGAAATCCAATTTTTTATTAAGTTGAACATGAGCTCAGTTTGAGCTATTGTTTTTGACATTTACTGTGGCTGAAGTTGGAGACAAGTAATGGTCCTAGGATCAAAAAATAGTCAACAGTGTTTTCTTATGGTGTTTACAATTTTGGGTTAATTCATCTAAGGAAGGATATAATAAAGCATTTATTGCAACAAAGCTGATCCCATGTATAATTTTCTTGGTATGAATATAACGAATAAAGAAATTTTCGTAAATGAATTCCATGATTTGAGAAAGTTCTTCAGGATTTCATGTAGTAAAGAATTAACCAAATAAGGTAATTTTTCCTATCAAATTTATTTTGAATTTTCCTGACTTCTGAAGAGACTTGATATTTTTAATTGATGGCAAAACATCCTAAAACTTAGGACCCCATATTTAGGGACCAAGTAGTTAAATATTGCATCTTTAAACTGGACAGATATGAAAAACTTTTGCCAAATGCAATATAATTACACTATTACAGGCATAGCCCACTCTCAAGACTACATAAATTCATTAATTAGGAATGCATAGAATTGTTAATGTATACATAAATTTAGAAACTATAGAAGTTCATTTTAAAAATACAGAAAACCACATTATAAAATTATAGGAAGACAAGATTATATAGTATAAATAAAGTCCAATTTACTAGCAGTTCACTTATGTGATCCAGATTGAAACTACATAATGTACATGAAAGTTGCACCTTTCCCTGCACACTCTCACATCAGTCTAGCAAGGAGATAAGAGAAACATCAATTGTAAAATTCTGGGAAGAGTGTAACAGTACAATTTGGTATAATGATTGATATTGTTATTTCTGTCTAAAACTACACAATGTGTGTGCTAGTAATTAGCAAATTAAAAAATGGTGGTTAACAAAATTAATGTATTAGGAATTCAAACAAAATACATGAAGATACTAAAGTATGTAAAATATATCAATAAAATATCTATTTTCTTTTAAAGTTGACATATACAATAATATTGTATATGTCAACTTCATCACAAAATGTTTATTTATTTATTCCACAGGATTTTTCCATTTTGATACAAACTAAGGTTAAATATGGCACAGCAGAGATATCCATCAAGTGTAATTTATAGAAATCCAATAAAATTTGGAAGGTATAACATATCACATGTAGGTCAAGGATTTATAAAATAACAATACAGGAGGAAA
>KZ308897.1:26771-55954 GCA_000376725.2 Ladona fulva | reverse complement strand
CGGGATAGCTCAACGGACAGAGCACCCGACCGGCAATTGGGAGACCCGGGTTCGATTCCCGGTCCCGTCAGACTTTTTTCAAGTCCATTCTTCCTTGGGATTTTTCCTGGGTGCGCACCATCTTGCGCAAAGTCACCCTTACCCATTTTCCTTTATATACTCTATATCATTATTTTTCTTATTATCTTTGTGAATGTCACTATGTATTTGAAAGTATGGTGTATGTATTTACTGGATATTTTATTGTGATTTTTGTATTTCTAACTGTAATAGGGCCTACAAGAAAGGGGTTGGACTTCTCTTGATAGGCTTTATGATGATAAATTCAATACCCACATTCTTACGGTAGGTTCAGTGAAAAATAAAAATTATCATTTTCAGCAGAAATGAAACCTGATCATTCAAATAAATGTCTATTGGTATACATTTGGTATGAAATACAGTAATTTCTCAAAAATAATTATTTTATCTCACTTTTAAAGCAATATGTTGGCAATCTGGTACAAGCCAATTGCCGAGGGAACCCAAATTTACAGAAATAAAATATAATTAACAGAGGCTCAAGTTGAGTTTGGCACATTCATAGGAAGCATGAATCAATTAGGTTAGAAGATGAGGAAATTTCCAAAAAAACAAGGATAATCAATTTACCCCTCAAAGAGAATTGAAACCATTGACAGGGATGAAATAATTTT
This sequence comes from Ladona fulva, assembly GCA_000376725.2. Classification (NCBI taxonomy): domain Eukaryota; kingdom Metazoa; phylum Arthropoda; class Insecta; order Odonata; family Libellulidae; genus Ladona; species Ladona fulva. The sequence continues at coordinate 55,259 of KZ308897.1, read as the reverse complement.
AAAATTTAAGTCAAATGTAGCATCTTCCTGGTATGTTATTAGGCAACAATGACTTCCATATTGAAAAGGCTGGTTGCTTCCTTTTCTGAGCTACCTAAAGCTATGGAGAAATGATAAGGCAAAGAGATTGTTTGCCATAGCTTTCCTCACAGAGTTAAAAATGGGTTGAAAAAGTCCAAGTGCAGCGCAATAACTCTGTACATTACACAGTGTGTAAAATGAATGCCATTATTCACCATCAGACATACATCTGAAGCTTTCTCTAACTATCCAGCCAAAAAGAAGGCAAAAGTAAATTAAAGAAATATTTTACTCTATCAAAAATATAAAGCAAAAGTATTCCATTCATCAGCAATACTTATAAAAGGGTACATACTGAATTGTAAATAGCGTGTAAACCCTCATATTGATGAAATCTAAATGATCAGGCATTACTTTGTGGAAAGCCATGATGGTTGAAGGAAGAAGAGAAAGACCTGTTGATTTTCCACAGTATATTTTCAACATGACCAGTTTTGCTACCTGAGTATGAATATATTTTCACCTGAAGATGCAACTGGTAGCAAAACCGGTTGTGTTGAAAATATACTGTGGAAAATAAACAAAGTCTTTCTCTTCTTCCTTCAACTACCCTCATATTGATGTTGTAAATAATGTGTAAACCCTCATATAATCTTCTCATCAGTTTAACAAGGTCCTATATGAAATTTAAACTGGGACCTGCTGCTTATTCTCCTGCCAGACTTGATGACACAATGGATTATGCATTACAGTTAAACACAAGGCTATGAAGATGATTTCAGATCCCTTATAACACATTCTTTAACCCATGTTATTTTTGGTTTAAATTAGATCTTACTAATTATTTTGTCCTTTCCTCTTAGGATGCAAAATATTATTTTTTTTCCTTTTAGATCCCAAAGTAAAATACAAGACACTTTCTTAGGAATCTCTCTTACAATTCTGAGCAGTTTGTATTTTTAATTACTTTCAGAACAAAATAATTGTAAGAGAGATTCCTAAGAAAGTGTTGTATTTTACCCTCTTTAAAAATAATTGTAAAAGTAATATATTAATATTCATCAATAGGTATTCAAAACTATGGTCAAAGCAGTATTGACAAGAAAGAAAATGAATGACAGATGTCTCTCACAGCTCATTTGAATTGTATTTTTATTACAATAAAATATTTTTATCTGATTATTATTATTATATTTATATCTGATTCAAATCGAGGTAAATTGTTGCAGTACTGTGTGAATTTCAATAATGTTTCCATTAAAGAGGGTAGAACAATTTCTGATAAGTTTTTAGGTTTACATTATCCTCATCAACTGATTTCAATCTGACATCAGATGTAGGCCTTCCCAAGTATTTTATAATTTTCTCTATTCTGAGCTTCCCCTTTGCCATGTTATCCCTAGGTACTTGATGATATCTCTGTTACATCAGTTTTTTGTCTTCTTCTTGTCTCTTTATATCTCTTGATGTCCAATTGTGAACTACTGATGTCTAGCAACTGTTGTTTCTTCTTGCCACATGGCCTGCTTACATACATTTCTGCTATCTTAACTTACCTATGATTTCTGCAACTCCTGTCACCATCCTCACCCAGGTGTTACATTTCTTGTCTTTTTGTGATTCCAAGTATACGCCGTTCCATATTTCTTTGCATTATCTGGAGTCACTGGGCTATTTCTGCATTTAGGTCAACACTGGTAGAATGCATTAGTTGAAGGCCATTTGAGGCCCTTTGAATCCATTGATATTTTTGACATGAGAGTTCTGGCATTTCTTCTGAAGGCACTCCAGCCTTGTTTAATTATTCAATTCACTTCAGTAATCTTATTTTTCTTCCCTGTTCTTACTAGCTGTCCAAGGTATGTGTATTTTGAGCAGACATCTAGAGGCTTTTCATCAAGTTTTACTGGTTCTTGTGCTGCAAAAGAAATACACCTTGTTTTTGTTAAGTTCACACAGAGTCCTACCTTTTGTCCAAATGCGCTCACTTCTTGGAGTCTTGAATTTAGATATTCTGCATTGGCTGCAAAGAGTGATATATCATCAGCAAAATGCAGATGACTGATGTATTCCCTATTAATATGTAAGCTCTCCCCACCCCAGTCTAAGGTTCTAAAGCTTCTTCCAGAATGACTGTAAAAAGAATTGGTGAGAGGCAGTCGCCTTGTTTAACTCACTTCTCAATCTTGAATTATTCAGTTTCTTTATTCGACACCACAGAACACTGACTTGCTCTTTAAGCTGGATAGAGGATAGGGTCATCTTCAGATGTTCAGCTATTACCATCACAAATGCCTTCTGAACAACAAGAAGGATAGGGCTATAATTGTTTAAATTTTCCTTGCTTCCTTTCTCACGCAAAAGGATAAGTTTTGCATGGTTTCAGTCCTTAGAAATTCTCCCTTCTCTCGGGCTATTAGTGAATAACTGTGCTAAAATGAGAGTAATCTCTATTTTATGAAGTTTCAAATATTCTGCCAACACTCCATCTGCTCCTCCTGCCCTTCCATTCTTCCTCTTTTTGATCGCCTCAATTTCTTCTTCTGGGAGAACAGAAGGTGGATCTTGTGAGTTCTTTCTTCTTGGTTCTCCTCTTCAACATTTTACGTCTTCTTGTATAAGTTGGTGAACTATTCTGCTACTGTTCTCAGTATTGCATGTTTTTGTGTGATCTTCTTTCTGTACAGCTGGGATCTGTTTCTTTGCAATTGCAAGGTGTTGTCTGGCCTTCTTCATGCTCTTGTTGTTGTCTATAGCCTCTTGAACAACTCTTTTGTTGAAATTCCTTTCTTCCTTAATTGCTTGCCACTTCTTCAGTTGATCTATTCGTGATATCCATAACTTTAGCTTCCTATTCTTCTTCTTTAAGCCCTGAAAACCCATTTCTTAGTTCCAGTTGGAGCTCCTTCTGATTTTCTTCTATTTTTCTAATACTTACTTCATCTTTCCTGCATGATACCAACATAATCTTCATTCTGCATCTTACAATTCTGTGGTCACTTCTGGTGCTGAAGCTGTGCAGTACATTGTGGCTAGTGACTATGTAGTTTGTTTACCAATATGTATTCTGTTTCATATTTGCCACATAGGGACCTCTCCACATCCATTTAATTGGAGGATTCTTCTTGATATATGTATTTGTGATGTACATATTGGTTCATTCAGCAAACCCTACCAGGTGGTGACCTCTTCCATTTTTCTGGCCCATTCCATATTGTCCTGCTGCAACATCATCTGGTGTTTGCTTACCTAAATAAGTGCTAGAATCTCCCATGATGAATTTTACTAATAGTCCTCCTTATCATGTTCAGTGCCAAGAGTCTAGTAGAAGTTTTCAAATTTCTCTTCACTGCTTGCCACTGTTAGTGTTTAGACTCAGATGATCTGAACAAAGTAATGCTTATAATGCTTGAGTATGACCTTACATATTCTGTCAGATACGCTAACTATATTCTCCACATTATTTTTCCTTTTTTTTATTAGGAAGCCAACGCATCCAAGTCTTCCATCTTTTGTAATAAAATAAATTACTATCCTTTAATTTTAATGTGTTGAGAAAATTGGTGACTATGTAGAAAAGTAGGTCAAAGATGTAAGTTAATTTGTGATTTTTTTTGTTTCGGTACATATTAAACTTTTTGGGAAAAAAAAAATATTGTGCGTTACTTTCCGTCTACCCTCGTACACTTCGCTGCTCCTCACACGTGGACGACAGTAACATGCGCGCCATGTTTGCTTCATAGTTCAGGCTTCTCTCGCTAGAGCTGCACATGAAAACAAAATACCCTCCATAGCGGAAACTTTAAACTATATCGTCGTTAAATTTCAACATTCCAGCTGCAATACCAGGGGAGAAAAAAATTATTGTGCGTTACTTTCCGATCTGCCCTCGTATTTAAAATGTGCAAAATTTGAACTGATCTAGCATCGAACCCAAGATCTTTGCTGTACATTTTCATTTAAAACAGGCTTCAGAAACTCCTCCAGTTACTATCCCTTAGGCTGCTTCATGATAGGAATATACCTCAAAATATGATCTGTTTCCTGTACATTTCATATGGAGGAATATTTAACCAACCCTGGCATCAAACCATGGATGAGTTTAGAAGTGGTCAACCTTGAATATTGAAAAGAGTTTGTAAGGCTATTCAAATGCTGAGTTATGGCTATACGGAAAATGCCAAAAAATGTATTGAAGTCCAAATTGTGTATTTTAAATGGTCAAAATTTGAACAGCCCTAGCATGGAACCCAGGATCATTAGTGACATGGCCATTCAAATTACCTTTTAGAATCTCCTTCAACAACTATTTCTTAGGTTTCAAGCTAAAATCATATTGGGAAGTACCTTCATCATGTGGGAAGGCCACACGCCGAAAGGTGGCTAGCAGGGTATACACATAGACATACCTCAAAATATGATTTTCATATGGAGGAATAGTTGACCTGGCCTGGCATCAAATCAAGGATCTATTTAGAAAAGGTCAACCTTGAATATAAAATATAGTCACAAATACTATACAACTGCCAAATTTAAGCTACTTGGCTTTTGGAAAGTGCCCCGAAAAAATAATAAAAGGCCATCCTTCCATATTCCGTATCCTAACGTAGTGAATAGTCATGAGCTAATAGTTCACATTACTTTTGAGTATCATTATCTTAGCAGCAACCGTCTCCAGAAGTGTCACTAAAATTGGCAAAGCTATTTGCAAATAAGGAAAGACTCCAATCAAATCCTTAGTTAATACACATTCCAGAAGAGGATTTATTCTTGGTACCAGAGAATCTTTTGTAGATTGCAATTCTCGATTAAATAACAGCACAAATATCCCTTTCTGGTCTTGAGTTATCCTTAATACTTTCCTCTAAATGTTTTCCAATCTTTAATTTAATATTATAACCTTTTCTAGATAATTTGGATGTATCACTCAAAAAAGTAATGTTGTTGTAATGCTAATAATGGTTTGCTAAGTTACTGATGCCACCCTTAGATGCTGCTGCCTGGGTGCAATGCACACATAGGCGGAGTTGCACCCTGAGTTTCTCACTAAGGAATAATTGAAACATTACTCCTAGGTATCATGGATTTGATCCTACAAGGCCACAAAAAAGGTACTTTTCCCATTTAAATCCCATGGATTTTCAAAAATTCGTTTAGGGCATTTTCTGCTAAGATAGTAGGTTGAAATTCACGATATTGTTAGAAAATATAGATTTCTATCGCATGCCATAGACTTTTGCCCTAATGGCCATCGGTTGTGGTGGCCATGGCAATGCTAGGACGCATCAAATTTTGCCCATAAGATTTACACAAAGCAGCTTTTTAAATTTTTCCTTTTGGGGCACTTACCAAAAAGCTGAATAGCTCAAATTCAGCATATGAATACTATTTTTGGCTGTATTTGATATTCAAGCTTAAGAACTTCTAGATTGATCCTTGGTATGATGTCAGGGTATATTAATTTTTACCCCATAAGAAATGTACAGGAAACTTGGATAATATTTTGAACTACCTTCCAATTAGATTTTGCCTTGATTCCTGAATGTCAGTCATTAGTGGAGCTTCTACACTGTTGTATGAATGGCAATCTACTGCAAATAGGTATGGTATGGTACAGGGTGTAATAATACCTTACCTAATCTAACCTATATGGTACTGCCCAATATAGTATCCTCTTGAAACCCAATGGATCGAGTTAGATTTGAAAGTTGCCAAAAGCTAGCAGTAGTAGTATTGTTAAAAGTGTTTTGACAGCTTAGGTCATTTCGCACGTTGGCCCCCATCGGGAATCAAACCCAGGACCACTTTCACCGAAGTCGAACGCGTTGCCCACTTGGCTATCCGGGAGCCCAGACATCTAAAAATTGGAGACCTTAGATGTGATGTGGTCGTTGAGTAGATTGGAATGAGTAAGTGAGTAAGCCCTGCCGCAAACTGTCAGTGGTGTATGGCAAGGGCATGGAAATTATGTATTAACCTTTTTAGTGCCATTTGGCCCATGGGGTATGTGCGAAGCATACCACGGGCTGATCTATCGGCCTGGTTTTTTTTTTCTGGTCACGCCTTTTCTTTTCTGTACTTCACATAGCTTTTCATTTCATAACAGCATAAATGAACCTTTTTGTCATACATGTAAGTATTAAGACTGTATATAAAAAACTAGCTTAAACAAATAAGTAATAGGCTTAATATAAATTTCTGAGTACAAACATACAAATTCATCAAAAAAGCCCTGGCATTTTTCTCGTATACCAGGCCTAAAAGGCTGGCAATAAAAGGGTTAATACCTTACCTACTTGACCCTATATGGTACTTCCCAATATGGTATCTTCTTAAAACGCAACAAATAGATTTAGATTTGTAAGTTGCCGCAAGCAGTTAGTGGCATATGGCAGGGGGTGTAACAAACAACTTAAACTGGATCACACATATCTAAAACATCTATGGTAAGGAATCTAAAAAGCCCAGCTTTACAAAACATATTGTAGGTAGATGCGGTGATTAGGCTAGAGAGCAATGTTTTTATCTTGGTCAGGACCTAAATTGAATATGCATAGAGTATAATGGGATCCAGCAGATGAAATTTGTATCTATGAACTCAAGAAAGTGCAGGCCTGGGCACTACAATTTGTTAAAATACTCTTAAAAAATCACAAAAATGCTCTCAGAAATAGGTTTGGAATCCTTGAAATTAGATTAGAAGTTTGAAAGACTGCTTGATAATTTAAAGAAAAGTTCATAGGCAGAATATTTGGAATTGTGACACCTCCCCTGCTACTTTGGCTGATCCAAAGAAGAGCATTAAATAATAAAAATAGATTCTAGGACAAGTGATATTAGGATTTGTATGAACAATACAAGAAAATAACCTAAAGCAGTAGCTCAAGTCCTCTGCGATTACACCTCTTACTAATGCCGAAAGATGGTGCATTATTAATGTAGATTTAAAAATTCACCGTAGAACATACGAAACTAGAAAATAAACCTTTAATTAGTCTTGAACATTATTAATGGAATTTCAAACATTGAAAAGTATTCACACATTAACCCTTTAGCTGTAGGGAACGTACTTGAACGTTCTCCTAAGAGAACTGCGGGAAAAACATTTCTACGTTTGACCTGTTCTTCCCCGTTCTTGTCCTTTCCCAATTTTATGGCCCTGCCTCTCAATGAGATGCCCAAAGGCTCACTCTTCTCTATTGATCTAGATTGGGAAAAATCAAAGGGATTTCGCTCCTCATGGGAAAAACCAAATTTGGTAATGCATAACCTCTATATTTTTATTCTCTCTACTCTACTCTCGGGCTTTGGCTGCGTTCTACACAGTAAATGTGGTTCTACATGGTTATTTTAATTTCGATAGTGAGATCTCATACATCCATTAGGTTGAGCGATAGAATTTTTAGAAGGATTTTCACTACCACAAGGAGTTTTAGACAATTACAATAAAATGTTTTAAATTATTTCTTCAGTTAATTTTCAATGCAAACCCTATTCTTTTTAAAAATAAATATTCAATTTCTGACTAGTGGATTTAAGAAATTGGTAATAATTTATAAAAATCAAGATATCTGCAAGTGTTTCATATCAAAATGATCAGCAAAGTAAATTCGGGCTGCTTATTAAAAAAGATTCTTATTAAATACGATACAAACCATAATTTCTAAACAACCACTGACCACACCCATAGGAAAAAGGTCGACCCGGATTATAAGGGATAACTACCTGCTAGGGCTTGCCTGCACCTCCAGTAACCGTTACTTTTCTCCTGCACACAGTTGTAGAAAATACTGAGGGTTCCGCAGCTAAAGGGCTCATTCTATTAACCCCTAAAGAATTCCTGTACAGTTTCCAAACTTAGGCACAACTATAAGGTGTAAAGTAGATTCACCTTCATTCTTACTGAAATAGCTCAGTAAAAATACTTCATTTTGATGACAGTTTAGTGTTCTGGTAAGATGAATTTTGACAATTTATATTTAACAATTTTGCAAATCCAAATTTAAATTAAGAGGTTAGAAGGCACAAATAATACCTACGAGAATAGGATTGTAGCTCAAACAAGTTGGAGAAAAACTTTTAACTGTATAATAAATAAAGTATTGTCAAACTGATGGATAAACTATGTGACAAAACTTAGGATAAGAATAGTCTTAAATGCAAGAACTTAAATCAATTTACTACACCTAAACCATAAAAGCATAGCTCCATTTATTACATCAATTCATGACATTACATTTAAATTTCAATACTGTAACAGTGCCAAATTCAATGGACATGTTCACTCGAGCAAATTTCATAGTAGAATATAAGTTTAACAATGAAATCTTATCTCCTGGACTAGCCATTAATTAGTTTCTGTACAAGCAGCCAATAACTGATTTTTTTACCATTATAAAGCTGATTTCTAGAAATTTGGTACAATGTAATATGGTTTAGATACATGTCACTCCATCAGAGCATAAGGCTATGTAATCAAGTTGCTTGTAGTGTTGCTATTATTTGGTAAATATACAACAGCAAGTAACTATTTTTACGTGTGATAGAGGTAATATAGAGGCAACAAATAATGCAAAGGATGAAACAATACAAAACAGAGCTATGAAGCTTGGGTGACAAAGGTTCATCTTTACTCATTTAACTCTACATGACATCAATTTTTTGTTCGGTTACATAGGTTAAATACCTTTTGCAACAAGCCAATGTTGAAAACTACAAATTCGTAAAATTCAAATTTAAAATTTTTCATTTATTTCCATAAGACCAACATCCTGGACTTATGCAGCTTTGTCAACCTTCTGCATGTACATTATGAGATCTACCACACGCTGGGAGTATCCAAACTCATTGTCATACCTTAAAAGAAAAAATTAGATCAAGATAGGAGTGGTGATACAAGTATGTAGTATTATGCATAGTATGAGATACAAGAATGAAAAATCTAGATAAATAAGCAGCTTACCAGGTAATAAGTTTTATGAAGTTGCTGTTAAGGGCAATTCCAGCCTTGGCATCAAATATGGATGAATTGCAGTTTCCAATTAAATCTGATGAAACAAGGTCATCTTCTGAATAGGCAAGGATACCCTTAAGAGGACCATTTGCAGCTTCCTTCACCTTTGCTTTGATTTCATCATATGTGGCCCCCTTCTCAAGCCTACAACCAGAACATCAAATTTTCATTCACCTTTTCATGCTAATTAAAAAATTTTGCTTATTTCTTCTAAAAATATACATAAAAACTGACTTCATTAAACTACTTACACTGACTCATCAGAAAAAATTAGTAATAATATTGAAAATAACATGTACACAATATTCCAAGGAAAGATTTACATTCTGATGCAAAAATTCTGTAAATTACTTCAAATATAGGCAAAAAATTGACATGTGTTGAATGAGTTGAATTGTTCTTTTGCCTAAGAAACGCTTGAAAATTTCCTTGTTAAAAGTTGCTTACTTTTCAGCAGTTAAAATAATTTAAATATCTTTTACTGAAAACATTCTGAAAGAACAACTATCAGTACACAGCTAAGAGACAAAATTAGTTCTGCTCAAAATAATTGCAGGGTGGCACCAGATAATTTTTTTCCTCGAGTGAAATTAACTAAGTTTGAGTAAATCAATATGATATGATCAAACAATACTAAAATGAGACAAATACTTTCATAAACACAATGTTCACAATACTCTGATTCCACTCAAATTTCATACACAAGCTGTATAACAAAATTCATGGAAATTACCTTCTCTAATGTTCATAACAAGTCAAAAAAATTTAAGGACATTTTACATTAACCAAAACCACACCATTGGCTCTAAGCCTAAAAATAATCAGACATATGTTACATGATTTCCTTAAAATCGAAGTACTAAACTACCACCAATGATTGTAGATGTTACCTGACAGTAAGATCTACAACAGAAACGTTGTGAACTGGAACACGGAAAGCCATTCCAGTCAATTTGCCATTCAGGGATGGGATGACCTTTCCAACAGCCTTTGCAGCACCAGTGCTTGCAGGAATGATATTTTGTGCAGCACCACGGCCATCACGCCACAACTAATATTCACAAAGATACATTTTATTCACAACAAAGAATAATTAAATCTTTCAAAGAAGCTCCAATAATTTAGTAACAAACCTTTCCAGATGGTCCATCCACTACTTTCTGGGTTGCTGTCATTGCATGAACAGTGGTCATGAGACCTTCAACAATTCCAAAGTTATCATGGATGACTTTTGCAAGAGGAGCAAGGCAGTTTGTGGTGCAAGAGGCATTGGAAACCACATTCATAGAAGACTGATAGGATTCTTGGTTTACACCAAGCACAAACATGGGTGCATCAGCACTTGGGGCTGAAATTATGACCTTCTTAGCACCACCATCAAAGTGAGCCTAGAAACAAGTAACTTAAAATCAAATTCTTTCATATTTACAAGTCAGGGCAACTAGTTCTGTACAATTTCCTACTCCTAATTGAAAAAATTAAGAAAACTCTTAGAGATGCATCATTTTATAGCGAATATAATTTTTAGTAGGTAAGTTCAAGATTTCATTTCATTAAATACAAAATTTTGAATGCGAAGAAAGTATTTGCTTCAAAGTTTGTTTTTAATATCAGAGCCAAATGAATGTAAATAATATTAAATAGATTTTAGAAATAGAGGAAGGAAATAGTTGGCAATCAACTCAAGCTAATGACAATTTTCCCACAATAACTTCACTTAACCCATTTAAGATGGGTGTAGTTCTGATTTATATTACACTGCAAATTAAACCTCTGCTCTTAAAAGCTTGGTTTCTTTGTAACAATCAAGTTAAAAGAATCAAAACTACAACTTACACCAGCCTTGTCCACAGTAGTGAAGACACCAGTGGACTCAACAACATACTCCACACCAGCAGCTCCCCAGGGAATGTTCTTAGGGTCACGCTCCATGAAAACCTTTATGACCATTCCTGAAGATTTCAAATAACATCAATAAACCTTTGTACAAAAGAGTAAATATGCAATAAACAAGTTAATCTAATTGCATTGAGCAAGACTTAGGTAAAAAAGTAGAATGGAAAATCTGAATAGAATGCTGGAAACATTTCAAGAGGAAATTTCAGCATGAAGGAAAAAAATGGAAAAATTAAGATTACAACCATATTTAAAATTTATGAAAAAGAAGAAGACTTAGTGTAATAACAACATATCATCAAAAGGAAGCCTTTTTTTAGTTCACTTGAAAGAAAGCTATTTAAAATCTGAGTACCATATTTACAAGAATGTAGCACTAGGATTTTTTCCCAAATGTAGCCTCTGAAAAATCTGGGATTCTCACATCCACAAACTAGATTCTTTTAAATATAGCCAAGCAATTACATTTTGTCACCCATTATAATCGGATTAGTCTGTAGAATTATGTACGGTCAACATCTTTCGACTTGTTAAAAATTTTGTTACATGTAAAACTATGTTCTATCAAATGAAAGAGTTCTCTGGATTCCATCCAGGTCATCCATGACTACGTTTTGGTCTCTTCCATAGAGGCCACCTTCAGGACAGAAGTGGAAGAAAGGTGGTCTAGATGATATCTAGACCACCGGCACTTCTGCCCTGAAGATGGTCTCTAAGGAAGAAACTAACGTAGACCGTCATGGATGACCTTATCCGGCTGGAATCCCAAGAACTTGTTTCATCTGATATGCTGGGAAAGCACCAGATCATTCATCAATAAAGATGTTTTATTATTATTATATATATAGTATATAAGGTGAACAATAGAACTTTAAAGAGAATCAAATAACATTTTAGATTAGATTGGAAATTCCAAAAAAATGCTGCCCAGGACATATTACCATTAACAAAAAAACAAAATCAGTTGTTGAAAAACTACAAATAACAGTAATGACTCCATCTTCTGTTTAGAGAAAACTAAGTGATTGAAAAATACCAAAATTTTTACCAATTATAATACAATTACTAATACTGTAATATAGTTCCAATTCAGATTAGATTTCCGGTTCTGATTCATGCTATCATTAATATTATTTCTAGTTTCTTAAACTATGAACAGCATTTATATTAATAAAACACTTAGCAGAATAATACAAAAGCTCATGAAATAGAGAATAATATCTTACTAAAGAACTTTGGTAAAGATTTAAGCAATAAAGTGAGTTTCTTTACTTAGATCACCTTCCTACCTTGCTATTAGTATTTAAGTAAAAATTCTTAAATACTGAAGTAAAACATCTCCAGTTTTTTATCTTTCAGCAACATTGTTTATGGTAAACAAATTAACTTCAAAACTAGGTAATAAATCACTTTCAACTAAAGGTGGTACCAATAGATATTTCCATTCAAAGTTCCATCTGAAAATTTATAATTAACACTATGGAAAGTTCAAGCAATGGATAGACATGATTTTACGCAAGTAAAATAAATAAACGCTATATTTGTATATTAGGGAATTGTTAAGATATGTAGATCTTATTTTAACTGGTACTTTAAGTCAAATATTTATCCGAGGGAAATAGTTTAAATCTACCTAATAAAAAGGAATTAATTTTTGAAATGGGTATGGTGGTAATTGTGACCCATGCAATTTTTGCACTCCATGTCAAAGCTGTATTGTGCATCTATAAAGGTATATAACAAAAATGTTAATGAAATTCAACATTTGTTAATTATCATGTTTTCAAATATTTCGAGTTTTCGTGGAATTTCCCTATTTCCCTGATCTGAAGTGCTGAGAATGTATGATCATCTACAATAGTGTTTTACATTAAGGTGAATATGGTATACAGAAGTTGAGAAAATAATTCTAGAATGATTTGACCTGAAGGAGATGAGCCAATGACATTTGGGCCTTATCAAATCTTATTATGCTCAAATTTTTTCCTGAACTGACAACATGTTTCCTAGGTGAAATCAGTACACCCTCATTTATGGTAACTTAAGAATTGTGTTTTTAGCTCATGTTCAAACTGAATGCAAGGTGAGTTTTCTATTCAAGATGGGATTGATTATCTGAGGATCAGATTCATTAAGATCCATCCTAAACTCAAGAAATTTTTGACTGATAACATGGTGAAAAAACTATTACATAACATTGGAAGATATTTTTGGAATAAATTTCAAATCCCACAGAATTATGTCAGAGGTATCTCAGGAATGATGTTGGCAACTAACCAGAAGTTTCACCAAAACCAGACCTTTCGAAAAAGTATTCAAATATAGGCACCTACAGAACACCAATTTTCCAATAAAAATTAAAATATGAGAATGAGGCAGGTTCATGTGCAATAACATGTTTTACAAGGTGGACTGAACAATTAAGAGTCTTCCAGATTATTCATATTCAGCCACACCACGATTCAGTCTTCATTTACTTAACTGGTGCACCATTGTCTAAATTTCATTGATAATTAATTGCAGAGTATTAGGCATTTGATCTCAGTCAAGAAATACAGAAAAAACTGTGCAAGCTCTTTCAAATAAGTAAAACGACATCAAAATTTGAAATTTATGAATTGTCATAAAAACCTTAAAGTAGTAAACCTAAATCTGAACTCCTTAAGCATCCCTCTCTTCAACCCTACAAAAACGCTGACAATTTCCATTTGAGTGCTTTAACTATGGTAATTGAGTCTTCCATTAAGCCACTCTTCAATGCCTAGCTACTATGAAAGAACCTTTAAAAGCATACTGCTTACAAACATGCTAGGACCTTCAAGTCTTCTCATGACCTTCAGAGGTTAAACTCACAAAAACGAAATTTATTAAAAATGAATACTACATCATGAAATTTGGAGCTTAGGATATTCTCTGAATTCCATTGCGTGCTGTTACTTGGGGAAATTCGATTTCAAAGTATTCTATTCAAGGTATCCCATTGGGAAATAGCATCTCAATGGCCTACACATCAGTAATAGTTTCAAATTACTTTAAATCTGAGATAAAGCGCTCTTTAAATCACCCTAGATGAAACAGTTCACTTCCTCATTAAAAATCTAATTGTCAGAAATTTTAGTAAAAAATAAATAGTAAATAATAAACTTGTTTAAGTAAATGGCAACAAGATATCACGCAATGATTACCTATCCATTTTCATAGGACCAAGTAACGATTCCTCACTGGATAGGCCATTGCAATTGTTATAATCAACAGAACAGATCTGTCAATATTGCCCTGTTTTCCAGAGCCAGTAAAAATGATCTTTGCTGTTACCTCATACGGGCGGTATACTCACCGTTTATGGTAATGGACTTGTCGTCGTGAGTGACTTCCCCTTGGAAATTACCGTGCGTTGAGTCATGAGTGAAGAGGTACACCATATAATCCGGAGTGATGAATGGATCATTGACGGCCACAACCTAAAGATACAGCAATAAAATATAGTATGCACTAGCGAGAACATCTAGGACATCAATGAAAAAGACAACTTACCTTGCAGTTCTTGCTTATAGCAGCACGAAGAACGAGACGTCCGATACGACCAAATCCATTGATACCAACTGCAGTCATGATGGTAGATTTTTGTGGCAGCAGAAAGAAACTGAAAAATAAATTAACAACGTAAGAATAGAACTTTTTCGAAGGAAAGTGAATACCGGCTGAGGAGACGCCGGCGAAGGTCGAGCAAGGTCATTTCAAAGAGCAGACGATTCTTCCTTAAACTGGAACAATTCACAAAATACTTTCAGATATATCAAAAAGCAATCATTAGCTATGTCATCTACTGTACCCTGGGGTAAATATTAATGAATATTACCAATTAGCTTAATGTAATACCTAACGAAAAATTGTAACGAGGTAAAAATCTGAAATTGGGACCCTCGACTAAATGAAACCGATAAAGAATTGACTGTATTTGAGAAGCATATTAGTCAGGTTCTACTCTTAAAACAAAAGGGACTTACATCTACAGCAAGGTAGAGCTACAAGGAGACACGACCGTCTGACTCGGCGTCCCGTGAGGAAGTGCCAGAGAGGTGGCTGTGTCACTTGAAGGACAAAGCGGCAGAAGGGAAAGCTGGGATCGCTGTGACGTCACTTTTCCCCTATCGACGTAATGCGCAGACATTTAAAAAAAGGTTATCGACTCACAAACGTTAAAATTACGATAAGAGATTCCCCTTATATAAAAGAAAGATTTTACGAAAATTTTAAAGAAATAGATATATCCATAAAATGAAATTTCTGCTTCGATCAAAATGGTCATTGTTCGTAGTGCAACAACAAATTTCATTTCCGTATTTTACGGCAACGATCATCCATAAATAATCCAATGATACTCATACACATAGAAACGTTTTATGGTTAAAGAAAGATTTTAAGAAACCTTCTTAAAACTATATGGTACATTCCTAATGTAAGAACCCCTGAAAGAAAAGTACCTTCTTGCAGACTAAAGTAGATCCTGAGCTAACCACGGTACGTTATATCCAGGACCGTTATCAGATGTTACACGGAATACTCAACACTATAGAGAAAGTAAATTTGTCTTTTAGACTCAGAGCAAGAGGAATTGATAGATTGGAAGCCTAAATCAATTTCTCTTGAAAATTATAAGGGAGAAACTACCAAATTACGATCCACGAAATTCGTTTCAGATTAACTAAGAAAATGTTAAAATCATGCTCCTTGACCAAAGAAGATTAAAATAATTCCTGTGCTACATGATTTAATTATTTGGCGTGAAATCGACCACTATAAAAATTCATGCATCCGAGTAATTTTCTTTGTAACATAGGAAGTCTGAGTCGGATATCAACCCACAGATAAATAGATAAATAAATTCATAGATTTTTCTTAGATAACGAGATAACATCAATGACGAGAATGAACCTCATTTGTCACGACTCCTCCCCAAGCGGTCCACATCCAGACATGACCTTTTCACCTTGTGCTACTCAGGAATTCTGGGAAATTCCCAAATATTAATTCGTGAAATTTCACGGTTACTTTTTCAAACATAACAACTACATTCATTAGGAATATACCATCGCATACTTGGAACATGTTAAACTAACAATCAGAATGTTTTCTCAATGGATAAGTAGAGTAGATAAAAACAAAAAAACTGCCACTAAAATACGTAGAAACTGATGAAGAAAATTGAGGTAGTAGTAGTAGTGCTTAAAAGTGCTTCGACAGCTTAGGTCATTTCGCACATAGGCTCCCTCCGGTATTCGAACCCGGGACCGCTTTCACCGAAGTCGAACGCGTTGCCCACTTGGCTATCCGGGAGCCATGAAGAAAACTGGTTTCTCATTAGATTCAAATATCCATTACTAACTAAAAAGGTCGAATGAATGATCCAAAAATAAATCTAACACCAGTTAAGCGCCAGCGTGCTTTAAGATGATCCCTATGACCTTCAAAAGGGGGTCAACATAGGTAGGTCTACCACTGAAGATTTTAGTTTCATGAAATCAATTTCTTTTAAATCGGCCCACAGAGGAAACCACTAATACCAGTTTCAATAATAATAATTATAAACAAAACCGAAAGTACATCCTCTACTTCGTGACAGGGTTTACTCACACTCACTCATACAACCGAAGTGAAAAAATCTGACAAGCACGAACCCGGGTCAGGTGGATGCTGTTATTCCAGCTTGTTTAACACAGGCATCACAAATCATAAAACCTTAGTGACTTAACATATGACATTGGTCAAGCGAATGGAGAATTTCTTCAATAAGGACATGTCGGATTTCATGAACGACTCTTATATTAAATAATACACTTGAAAGAGTAACCGAAACGGTGGAAAAGCAGCGAAGCTGTACATATATTCGATAAGTACCTAAGAAATGCTGATACTTACGGGTGAAGGACTTAAAAGGACACAGGGAACTTATAATGAACCGAGAGTACGCTCCACAGTGCAAGGAAAAAAATGCCATTCATAGCGTTATCATTCCAGTTTATTCATTTATTTCATTTAAAAGGGAAATTTGTGCGATATGCATATAGTTAGAGCACATTCTCTAAATCGAGCTTCCAAAGCTCTTTTAACGCATGAAATATATTACTATGGACATATTTTGCCTCGACTTCTTTCCTCTTTGCTAATAAAACCATCATAAGGTCTGATAAAAATAAGACTAAACTAATCAACAGACGGTTCCTTCAGTTCTAAACATTGTCTTTCATTTCCTAAGACGGCCCTTTTACTCAAACGATACTTAAGCTGGTTCAAAAGGTAAGATAATACGTAGGCCACTTGTCCAGAACTATGAGGTCGGATAATGTCAGATTTATATTTGCAGCAAAAATCAGCTTACAAGTTCAGAGATAAGCAGCCCACGAGCACCCGTTGCTGATTTCAGATGAGTTCCAGAGCCAAAGGTGAGGATATGACTATATTTTCATAGTAGATGTATTTGACAATGAAACTTTTCGTGATTTTCGACATTAAACTAGTTGTGAGGTTATACAAATTTTACCGCCATTACGTCATTGTTACCTACAGAGATCAGTTAGAAAGTATGCCCAGTGCGTCTTGCTTGATTTTGACAGATTTAAAATCATATATCGTTTAACCTACCATCCGTAAATTATCGTAAGGAAAAAAATATAGAAAGTTCTCATCACAGAATATCGCTTTCTAGTAATTTCCTAAGAATTTAAAATATTTTACCTATATTTGATAGTCATCATTTAATGACTTCGGATGACCTTTTCACGAACAGATTCTTCTGTCTAACAGTTCAATCCGACTTTTTTATGCATCGTAAGGTATGATGACGGGCATTGAAGTAAGCTTAAGTAAAAAAATTATGAGTTTTTCAAACTTTTATAAAAACTAACATGTGTTAGTTTTAAAATTAGCTGAATATTTAGCCTAAAATTCTTCCTTAAAAAAATCTGGGACTTGAAAAAATCTAATTTTCCTCAAACTAAGTGAGGCTTATCAGGGTCCCCATTAGGGTTATCAGTAAGAATATATGCAAATCTGAGAAAAGTAACTCTTCTTCGTGAGATTTCGGATGAACAAAATTCCACATAAGATTAAGGTAGAATATTTTGCGACAAACCAATTATAAACGTTTCCACGCAGAAACTTCATGACAAAAATCACACCTCAGATCAGTTCAATTACTTCGAAATTGGTAGGACGGGCTTCGTTAAAAACCTTGGGAACAAGGAAAAAAGCAACCGAACCAACGGAACGGAATATTCACTAGAAATATGATGATTACAATTTTAAACGATAGGGCCTGTTAAAAGTGAAGACAACCGAGAAAAATTAATAACTGTGATCACAAAACGGAATAAAGGGAAAATGTTTTCTTTCGTCTTTCCTATCAATGAATAGCGACCGGTTTCAGCATGTCCAGTTATTCTAACGTAATGTTTATAATCATTACGTTAGAATGTTTTCCCATGATCAGATCATGTTGAGGAATAAAAGAAATCCGAGAACAAGATACGGGTTGCATACTATCAGTTATCTAAATAATCAAACGCTGAAAATACGAAGAATAAATTAGATGAAGTCAATAATGCTCTGGACTGTATTAAGGCTAAAAAAACAGAAAAGTGAAGGTTCTCTGCATAACCTACAGAAATGATAGTGCATTTCCATATATATTTCCAGTAAAATCAGTTACAATTTATGTAAAGAATATACTCATCATAATTGAGCACAATTATATCCAACAAGCCACTTCCTTAGCAGCCATCAGATTACTTTCCTTACCGGCAAATTTACGCTACAAATTGAGGGCACAAAATGACAATGTACACTTCGTCAAGGAAGAAGATATTACCTTGATTATATTACTCCTGTTCAAAGCTTAAAAATGAGTAATTTCAGTTTTTAAACCGAACATCATTACTTAGTATCAACGGATTCGGCATTTTTAAATAACCAATTTGAATTTTCAAGGTTTTAACACAAGATAATAAATGACCCAGAGGAAAAGTTCAGTTGTAGGTGTAAGCTAACAAGATAACGAATGGTGGTGCTTAATTTGGTGAAAATGGGCCGTAATAGCTACATTCAATATTTTCGCTTCTACTCACCTTGTAGAAGGTCGTGGAGAGGACGATTTAGTCAAAATTATGTTATTATGAAAAAAGGAAGAAGCTTTTGACCAGAAAATATAATGCAAAATTATTTGCATTGAAATTTAATTCATATATTTTTGAATCACGATGGATCTTCATTTGAAGTGTGAATCCGTAGTATTTAATTCGAGGTGTTAGTAACAGAGTTCATCAAAACAGCTGACTTTAGGATCTTGATGTCGAAAGAGTGGAGACGGGTTGACTAGTCGTACAGAATAATTATAAATCGAAATGGCTGCAGAAGCGAAAGTTATTCCTAAGCCAGTGAAATTTTTGTTTGGCGGTACAGCAGGGTAAGCTTACGAATCTAATTCTATCGAAAATTGTACTTCCGATTTCTCTTTTTGATATCTGTAGGGATTGCATTTTTGAAAAAGAGCGGTCTTCTGATAACCGTAAGCCAAGCTACAACCATCAATTATCTTTGAAAATAATTGTGTTTAGAATTCATTTAACAAAGTGATGAACGATTCGCTATTTTTTGAGTTTACTAGGTTTAAGATGAAATGCGCCTTGTTTGAATATTTACGCATTATTATTCCTTTCACTGGAAAGTGAACTGTGAATCTTGTAAATTAAGGTGGAGCAGTAAATTATGCTTGATTTGTAATGGCTTTGACATTGAATGTCCTCTTTTACGCCATAGCCTGCTCTCTACCAAACAGATTTGGTATGTTCTATTTCAAATTTGTACTTTCCATACAGCAATCTTAGTTTCACTTTGTCCTACAAAAAAAGAAGACCTAGATGAAATAATCGTATTTTTTCTTCCAGTATTTTAAATGTAAGTTAATTTTAATAGCATCCTTAGGAGTAATTACAAGAGTAATTTATCATTTCAGGATGGCAGCTACTTGTTTTGTGCAGCCTCTTGATCTTATTAAAAATAGAATGCAGTTGAGTGGAGAAGGAGGGAAGGCTAGGGAATATAAAACCAGTTTTCATGCATTTAGGGGAATTATTCAAAAGGAAGGTGTCTTTGCTTTATATAATGGTCTCTCAGCTGGTCTGCTTCGTCAAGCTACATATACCACTACAAGGCTAGGAATTTACTCATGGCTTTTTGAGAAGTTTTCTGGGTATGTATTTTAAAAGCACCAATTTTTCAATTTTCTTAGCAGTTAGAAAAGAAGTTGGATGTTACACATATATTTGTAATGTATACTTGAATGGCTGGTGTGATGCTACATTAGCAACTGCATGGGTGCTCTTCCTAATTGAAGATAACAGGTGGTATCATGGTAATTCTAAACTTAGTGATGTTGCATTTTATACCATTGTGCTTAATGATTTTCTGACTCCTTGGAAAACTTTCTCTCTGAATTCATTGCAATTCCTTATTAGTGCATGAAAGACGAATTAAGAGTATTTGGGATGACTTAGTATACCTGCAAAGTACATATAATAAAGAATAGAAGTCCAATTAATTACTTTGGTTAGTAATTTAGAAGTTCAAATAATTTTCTGAATGAAACGAATGAGGAGCAGAAACTAAATCTTTAATGTCTTACAGGTCAATCAAATATAATCAGGTCCATAACTCTCTTATTCTTCCTTCCAGGATTAGGCTTAAAGCCTGTTCCAGCTTTGCTTTACAATCTCATCCTTGGTCTTCCAACACTCCTTTTGCCTAATGGCTTGTACTCCAAAGCCTGTATAGGAAACCTACTTACACCCTTTCACTGCTTGAAGAAATGAAGAAATTTAATTTTTAGATGACTATAATTTTTAGTTCTTTTTGTTTTGCTGCCCAACGTTCTGGCCCATACAACATAGTAGGGACTGCCATCACCTTATAGGACTTAAGTTGGGTTTCCTTTCTCGTCTTGCCTTTTAAAGTCCTTCTTATTGTCCCACTTTTATCCTGGAAAATGTTAATTTTATTTGTGATGTCTTATTAACTTAATATGTTATATCACATCCTAAACATTAGAAATGAGATACCTGTTTTAGTACCTGATCTTCAATGTCAATTTTTGTTCTAATTGGGTTACTTCCTAAGAATGCCATAGTTTTTGTTTTAGCTATTGAAATTTTCAGCTTATGTATTCTGTTCAGTTGATTTAATTTGTGAACTGCCATTTGCAATTTGTCTTCACTATCTTGTATAATGATCTGATCATCAGTGAATAGCAAACTTTTTAAATATTCAGAAGGTTCCAATTCTTTGCCTGATTCTACACCATCTACTTTCCAGTTTTTTAAAAGGTCATCTGTGTATAGATTAAACAAAAATGGTGACGTACTTCAACCCTGTCTAACACCTTGGTTAACGGCAATTTCTTTAGTCATCTGTTTCCCAGTTCCAGTTTGTCACAATTGTAGTGCATTATATAGGCTCTGAGTAACTTTTATCAAATGTTTAGGATATCCTATTCTCTCCATAATTGACCATAACATATCTCTGTTGACAAGACCAAATGATTTTTCTTAATCTATGACTGCTAGATGTATATTAAGGTTAAATTCTCTTATTTTTTGTATAATAATAATATAATCTTCCTTCAGTATAACATTTAGTTGTGCTGTATCTTTCTCTGCTTTGTTGAGATGTTTCATTAGTTTATATGCTATTTCTATTATATTTTTTAGTCATTTTCTATCCCACTCATGAATCTGTCCCATGGTGTCATATGCACCTGTTGGCATGGATAGAGCAACCGACTGGAAATTGGGAGACCCAGGTTCGAGTCCCAGTTCTGTCAGA
Organism: Ladona fulva; assembly: GCA_000376725.2. NCBI lineage: Eukaryota > Metazoa > Arthropoda > Insecta > Odonata > Libellulidae > Ladona > Ladona fulva. The sequence continues at coordinate 33,454 of KZ308897.1, read as the reverse complement.
CTTTTTTCATGCCCGTTTCTCCTTGGGAATATGCAGCTGTCTACATCTACATCTACATTAGTACCCTGCAAGCTGCCTTTCGGCGTGTGGCAGCGGGTGCAAGCACCATGAATTTACTTCGCTAATCTAGTACTTTCACGTATCGTTTGCGGAAAAAATGAATTCTTGTATCGATTCGTTTTAGCATCTATTTCTCTGATCTTTCTCGCAGTGTCTGAACGGCCTATGTAACATGGGGGGCGCATTATGTCAGCCACATCACCTACGAACGTGCTTTCTCTAAATTTATCAAGGAGATTTAGTCTTTGTCTAAGCCTTCTATTTTCTAAAGATTCCCATCCTGCATCCTGAAGCATTTGCGTTACACTCACTGTCTTGTCGTAACAATTCTTTACAAAACGTATCACCTTCTGTTGCACTTTTTCTAATTCCCGAATACAACACTTCTCTGCAGGGTCCCATACACTACACGCATTCCCTAATTTTATCCTGTTCTGGATCAGATGGTCTTCTAAATGTACGAGCCTATAAACTTGTATGCCTATAAATTTTGGGATTGGTTCTTTTCCTCTTCTAGCATACAACTAGGTCACCAGCTAGTATTACATGATCTCCCTTGTCTGTCTCCTAATTTCTTTCAGTAACTTCTGGTAGAATGCCTCTGTTTCTTCCTTTTTTCCCTTTTAAGGTACATATGCTCCAAAAATTGTCAAATGACAAATCTATCAAATTTGTCTTAAAGTAATTATTCTTTTATTTATGAAAGTATGTTCTCTAACATATCTGTTATTTCAGTGTTCATGTCCATATTCTTGCCTAGTTGTTGTCTATTCAACACAATCCTCTTCTGAGGCTGTATATGAACCTTATGAGTTATGAAGTTTTATGTAAACAGGTTAGCAGCCTGTTGCACAACCCCCAACCTGGAGAACCAGTTGGTTAATGTTAGTCTGTCCCCTACCCTTTGACCTGTTTGGCTTGGGTGGCCCTCACAAGAGCTTAAGCTCCCTCCAGCATAGCTCTCTGAGTCACTGGGGCACGCAAACCTCTCCACCATAATGAGGTGGTAACCTACAGAGAGGTCTATGAGAAGGGTATATATTTGAATAAAAATGCTTTTTGTATGTGCAAAATGGCTTCATGACAGTACTTTTACTAAACCACTCTTTAAATACATTACATAAACCAGGTTTTGTAGCAAAGCTACATCATCAGGTACCATATCATCATCATCACCTGATAATGTAGCTTCGCTAGTAAACCTGGGTCATATATTGTATTTAATGTGTGGTTTGCTAAGTCTTGTCATGATACTGTTTTGTGTGAATTAATACCACTAAATGAACCCTGAGTCTGTGTTGTTTTTTTGTATGTGGATTTTTACATAGTTATTTTAGAAAAATCATTTCACTTAGCTGAAGGATATATATCAAGTTGCCTAAAGATGGTTTGAATGTATGGGTTATGACCTTTTCATTCATAATGATAAAAAAATGCTGGCTGGTTTGTCTAAATTACAGTCTCATCATCTGAATTCAGCATTGAAGTAATGCTTGCATTCATATTTTTGTATATTTTCAATATTTTTCTTCGGTAATACATTGTATAATTTATTGCCATTATATTTTTCAGAAGTGACGGTGCTCCTCCAGGTTTCTTCAAGAAGGCTGGCATTGGAATGGCTGCAGGAATGGCTGGTGCATTTGTTGGAACACCTGCTGAGGTGATGAAAAGCTAGCTGGAAAAAAATAGATAATAATCCATGCTAAATCTTTTAATTTTTTACAATTATCAAATTATGACTTGGATTGTTAGGTTTCCTCCTATTTATGCATCTTCTGATAATTGTAAATATATCATAAATTCCAGTTGGCTTCAAGTTCCTGACCATTGGAATGCAGAAATAAATTGATAATAGAAAGGTTTGTGAGCATTGTGCTGAAAACTTAAATATCCTCTTATTTTTTCTTGCTTTGAATTCAGCCATCACTTGACCTTTCTGCATGATGTAACAAATTTCTCTCCAAGACACATTAGGTCTGAAAGATTCTACTAACTTTTATTTAATATGTTCATGCGCATTTTCATTTTTATATTGAGGTTATTTCCTATTTATAATGTCTACCATAATTTAATTCTTCATGACACCTGTACTCAATTTTTTGCACTAATCCTGAATAGTTCTCTCACAAAGTTGAAAAATGCCCATATTATTACCAAAATGTGTGCTCTACCTATTCAGAACTTAAAAAATTAAGATGAAGAATGTTTGCAAATTGGCAGTCTTTAATGAAATAATTTTTTTGATGATAATACTGGCACAATCCAGAGTGATTTCCAGATATTGATCAGATTGAAATTTGTAATCATTTGCTAATCAAATGAATTAAATATTTGCTTTTCATCCTATGAATCAAACTAATCATTCTTATAAAAACTGATGCAAGCATCACCAAATGCATTTTCATGAAGTTCAGAATGCATCTTTTCAAATCACAGATTTGGATCTCTAATTTTATTGCAACCATTGCTACTTTTGAAGTAGATAAGGATGATGTTTATCTCTGAATTCAAGATCTCTTCTATTTGCTGTCTAATTGGAGATATTTCTAATAATAATAATCACGACCCTATTTCTTGATAACTTTTGTCTTACAAGACCACTCTATTGAACTTCAAATAACTTGACATGAACAACTCAATTAACACAACATGCCCTGGCCAAGATTTGAAACTTGATACATCAGTGTTGCTAGGCTAACTCCTTTGCCACAGAGGCTGGCAATCTGTATTTGTAGCCATTCTTGTGAGTTTGTAATTAGTCATGAATTTGATATAAATTTTCCCTTGTCTATTTTATATTATGTTCTTATGTATTTGGAGTGATCATATTATATTTTGTGACCCTGTATAAATTTTCTTTCGATATTTATGTTATTGCTGTGACTTGGATTAGTAATTAGAAATGAAAGAGTTACTGGAATGTCTTCCTCATTTGTGGTTTTGCTACTTAAGGGGTTTCTTTACCTCACAGGAAATGTAAGGACAAGATTAGGGTTCAGTTTGTTCCAACTTAGGCCACAACATTTTCCCTTGCAAAAGTGGTGTATGTACGCCTGTGGTAGGAAAGTTCATTCTAATTGCTAGCTGATTAAGACAGAGAAGCAGCCAAGGCGATACTACAATTTCATTTCAATTTCAGCAGTTTTACTACAATTCCAAAGAAGATCCCCCAACAGAGTTTTTGAAACATTGAGTGGATAAATTCAATTCCGAATGAAAATAATTTATGTTCCCGGAATTCAAAATAATGGATGATTTCAACTATATCTTTTCATTGCTTGCAATAAAATGTAAGATGCTAAGGATGTCTAGAAATCAAATCCTTATGCATGTTTAGCATTCAGAAAATATTGGAAACCTTCTATGAGCCATTATCACATATGAATGAAGGTGAAGAAATCTAAACTGTTGAAAGAAATTTATTTTATGAACAGCTTATGTGGCAAACCAAAAATAAAATCCACATAAAATATTTTTAATGCTATATTTCTCTTAATTAAGAGTAACTGTCCATTTGGTGATTTTCTGAGTTATAACTTAGGACTGACAAAAGAATATAATAGTGTAGGCATAGAATATAATATCTTAGTGTTTCTATCCAACCATAGAGTTCAACCAAATTTTACCGGAGACCTTCCTGTGCATTTGATTGTCTCTTGATAGACAGTGAAGTAAATGATTTCTGACATGTTCTAGATAAACTATATGTTTGCTTTCACATCTGTAACAAAAATCGGAGAGAATTTTCCTCTGAATCAAGAATCGAAATTTTTTTTGCATTTGAGAAAAATTTTTAGATTTCAGATTAAACAATGACATTTTAAATAATTATCAGGTTATGGTTAAATGGTAGGAAACGTTAAATTGTGAAAATAGAGTTCATTAATCTGTTAGTATACTGCCATGGTGATGGAAAAGCCTAAACTGCTTTTATGTGAGGTAAAGAGGCCCCTTGAATACTGTATTGGTTCTTTGAATCATAATTTTAATTGTTTGTATGTCACCAAAACTGTAATAAAACTATGAGGTTTTGAAGAGGTGTACATGTTGTGCACTCTTGCATCAAATAATTGGCTTAAATGTATATCTTAATGCAAATAATGTAATTGTACCTTTAAGAGTGAAGTTACCTATAACTTAAATAGGGCTCCTGGATAGCCAAGTGGGCAAGGCATTCAACTTAAGTAAAAGCGGTCCCAGGTTCAATTCTGTTGGGAGTATATGCACCAAGTGACCTCAGCTGTCAGAGCACTTTTATCAATAATAAAACTAAAGCTACTATAACATAAATAACAATGACGATAAAGTAAAATTAAGTAACCAAATGAAGGTAACTCTTAGTAACTATTCAGTGTTCTCTGTGAATTTCAGTTTACATTTCTCTTGTGAGCTCAGAATCCCTATTTATTATGTTAGCAACCACTTTTGATTGTTCTTGGAGACTTAAATTTGATTTAAATATATCACAGATCAGGATTTTTTTCCCATTGTCAATCATAGTTGAACGTTCTGTATGCTATTGAATTTTTAAAAGTTGTTTGGGAAGGAATAATACAGGGAATCTGGCATTTAAGGAACACTTTTCTTTCTTTACTCGGAACTAATGTGGAAAGAGAGAAAATATAATTTACTCTTGATCAGTCTTTCATCCTTAACATAAAAGTCAATTAATAGGAATTGAAGTTCAGACTCACTCTGTTGCCTTCCCAGTGCTCACTAGAATGTATATTCTGTTGGTTGTTGAAGTGTCCTGAATTTTATATCCATCCTTAAAACTTGTAATTGTCAAGTATGTCTTATTTTTAAGTTTCCATGTGTTTAATAAACCAACCTCACCACCATTTAGTGAGTATCATACAAAAATTAGGCTAATGCAGTATAAGGATAACTTAGGCTTGCCAAAGAGCATGTTATGTGATGTATTTATTATTTGGAATATCTTGTAGAAAAATATGGAGCTAATTATATAATGTGGTAGTCTTCACCACCAAACCTTTGCTAGAAAGTCAAACAACTTGTAGCTTTTTCTATCAGAAATATTGCTCCATAATTAGACAGTTTTGTTATCAGATGCATGTTTGATTAGGAATGTGGTCTGATTTTTTTATACAAAGCTCTTAGATGATTTGCAAAGATTGGATGTCATCCATTTTGAAGAGATACACAGAATTTTATACTTCCTGTTAGTGTAGCTCAGGATTTTAGTCTAACCAAACTGGTAAACAGTTTTCTTCATTTGGATTCAAACTCCTTTCATTGTGCACAATAACTAGGATAAATTTCCATGCAATGCAAACAAAAAAATTGCGAAAAGTTTCAGGTTCATATTTGGAAGTAGTCTGTTGGTTAGCAAGGATAGGATTTTATTAATTTGGGAGGGATCATAATCATATACTGTGATATTTTAACAATGTTTATAGGTATTCATTGTTTTTATTAGGGTTTTCTTTTTGGAAAGGCTTATTATAAAAAAATAATTAGATATACATCAATTCTGCATGATTAGAAATCTGCTCTAAGTGCTTCTTGTAGACATTAGTTGTTTTTAAATTAATCTCCTGAAGTGATATCTGGTGGACCTCCATCTTCACAATGAAAAGTGAGATATGTATTGATTCTTTTTCCACAAAATATTTATTTCACTGGACCAGGTTTAGATGTATGCCCATAATTGTCAGGTGACCAAAGAAACAAATACAAGAAATCAAATAGTACAAATTCCACTGCACCAGCAATGGAAAAATTCAAACTCCTTCACCATCTGCACCATTCTCACACCTTCAATGACTCACTTTTTTATTCTGAGAATCCCTTCTCACATGTAGTATCCTTTCTTACCCCTCATCTACCTCTTAAATGACCCTTTGTTCCTTTTAAGCTTTCAGTACTCTTAAATGTTCCTTCCTCTTCCGAGCACCCTTACCACCATCCCTCTTACCATCTTCACTCCACCCCATCTCTTCTTTGGGTCCCTATAACATATTCCCTATATCCCCCCTCCTCTCTCTTCTTTGGGTATTTAAGCTCTTGTATTTGTTTCTTTTATGACCTGACAATGACGTAAATATACAAAACTTGTCTCTGGGTAGTAAATATATAATGGAAAAAGTACAAATACCTTTCACATTTTATTGTTAATCTTTTATTTACAGGTAGCTCTTATACGAATGACATCTGATGGTCGTCTCCCCCCTGCTGAAAGGAGAGGCTACAAACATGTTGGTGATGCTTTGGTTCGAATTGCTACAGAGGAGAGTATCTTCACTTTGTGGAGAGGAGCAATTCCTACTATGGGTCGTGCAATGGTTGTAAATGCTGCTCAACTAGCATCATACTCCCAAGCTAAGGAAGCCCTATTGCATTCAGGTTTGTTGGTTATGGTCTGCTTCCAACACTTACGTAATTGTTTTATCTTGTATGTTTAGAAGCTCATTTATAATGACATTGTGTCAGGAATCAAATTATTTATCTGATATGAAACGTTGTTACAAAATTCATTCAGTGACATAGCATCAAAATGTTTTGAAAATTTTTTTCTTGCTTAGAAAGTTCTAGAATGCCTTATTCAATGTTGATTGATGTAATTTAAGTCACTGAAATTGTTGATATATAATATTTTT
>KZ308896.1:367165-388066 GCA_000376725.2 Ladona fulva | reverse complement strand
AAAGCAACAAGTCTTATCATTATTATTATTTCTATAATGGAAACAGGAAGACCCCAATTACATAAATTTTGATAATTATGCACGAACACAAACAACCATTCTCTAATCGGAAAAATCAGACTATCCACGACTTGAACCTAGGATCATGGTGTTGGAGCGCTATAACTCTCGCTAACCACTACGCTACCGCGACCGATATTAGAAACATTTATACTTCCAGCTTGATACAATTAACAGCGAATAAATTAGAGTGATCACTAAAAAAATACGGCCGATTACTGTATCTGTCTTGTCATTAGATAAGATTGTGTCAAAACGTTCGTTCTTCACTGTAAACTTATCAAAAAAGGAGTAAGTTTATAAAAATCTTTCCTAAGTATAATTATAACCACCAAGGACTTATAGTACTATTTAGAGAAATGTTTATGAGTTGAACGACTTTTTAGCTTCTTTTTATGTTGCAGTATCAAAAATAAATTGGCATAATTGACTATAAGTTGATCCTTGCTCCGGTTACATTCGAATTTTTCACATAAGCCTTGTGAATACCAATGGATAATATGTAGAGAAATTTAATTCTACGTTTGGGGCCAAAGTACACTGAAACATTATTAAAAGAAAATTAAATCTCCAATTAACTTTTAAAAGACTTTTTGTCGTAATAAATGTAGTATATGTGTAGTGGTCATAAAGAAACTTCACATTCTGATGTAAATTCAAGCTTCTTATCACATCCTAGGCGAAACCCTTGATCCGCAAATGGGCAGGGGTCCTTCTAATGTTTTTCTTTCTNTTATTATATACATTGCAGGTCTCGGTGGAGTAATGGTTAACGTGTTAGTCTAGTATCGCAGGGGTCCCGGCTTCAAATCCTGGTTTAGGGCATGGTTGTTTGTGATCGTGACTTGCAAGATGTTAATTGTGAAATTTGTCTGTTAAAACTAAAATTCGCCTAATAAAGTTGCCACTGTTATTATTATTATTATTTTATTTTGCGCGAATTGAAGTAGCATTTGATAGCTCAGTTTAAGTCCGTCAATATTTTACTGGAATGCTTACAACCAACAGGAATAATGACAGTCTTGAAGTTCACAAGTTGTTTTTCTCCGATATAACTTTCCATCTTGGGCATCTCATTTCTTTTTTCGAAGACACCAATATCCATACCGAGCGGAATAAGAACCCGATAAATCTCCATCACAGGGATTGACACGTATCCTTCTGATAACTGAGAGAATTCCGTCCAAGTGAAATTCCTCTCCACTCCGTGGAGCGAAACTTTCAATCAATCCCCGAGCTGACATATCCTAATTAACTTATCGCCCCATCGATTAGATAGGAGCTCATATAAACACGATTCTGAAACCCCGTGAATTTATGCCCCCGTGGTTTTTTTCTGACTCTAGAATGCTGCCAAGGCGAAGGGAAATCAGGGAGTTGTATTCCGTACACGTCGGAAGGTTCGGCGTTCCTCGCGGTGATGGATGGGTAATCTCTCCCGCCCTCATCCTCCTTAGAGGTTACTACACCCGGACCGAAACATTTGATTTGATTAAATATCCGCCGGCCATTGTATTAGATGGCCTCTTATAGCGCGCCGCCACGGGATCTTAGGCTTTAATCAAGTACTGTGGAAGACGGTTTCCCCGCGTTGGGGTAAGGGGGTAGTAATGAAGGCAACCAAGACCCGCGCCGCCACCGGCAGAGGGGTTCCACGCTGGGCCCTGCCTTCGCCGAAGGCCTTCCCATCGCCTGGGATCTACCCCAGCGGGAGTGAGGAAGCCCACCCGCTCCGCCCCCGGAGCTATCATTCCTAATGTAAACAAACGCACAGTCACCTCTTAGTCCATCACTGCCGTCGTAGCAGTCTCTGCGGTCGGAGACGCTGCTGTGAGAGCTGAGTCGTTAAGACTTAAGATATGGGGGGGAGATGTAGGGTTGCCAACCGATGGAAAGTTTTTTCTGAAAGGAATTTTTCCTCTTCGACTCCGGTAGGGAACTTCGGAAAGGGTGCGAGAGCTATTGTTTCTTGAACGTTCGACTCAAAGGAATTGGTGCCCCCGCTAAGGTTGAATCTAGGAGAAGCAAGGGAGGAAGTTTTTTGGCTGTTTCCTTAAGTTGGTATCGTAAAGTAACAATCAACTCAGTGTCTCTATTCTCTCTTATCAACTGTTAAAATGCTATTCTGCCGTAAATTATCAAGTGTAAGTAATCGTGGAGGAGCCTGCTCTTAAAACATATTTTTATCTCTATTATTACCCGATCTGTGATTCAAAGATGTAGCAAATTAGCGTAGCGATTTTTATCGCTTAGTTTATCGACTGATGTAGAAAATTAACACAACAGTTTATGTACGTAATATTGCCATTAGTACAGTATCTCATTACCTTATAAAATTTTCCTCTTCGATCTTCTTAGCTTATTTCTTTGCCCTGAAATTTCACAATCTAGTTCATAAGTTATCTCTGCGACACAATTTGTCTTCCATCTCGGACGATTTAATGATTTAGCTTGAATTGGTATTGAGAAGATATCTCTTTAATAGGTAAAGAGAATATGTGTATATAGCTGATGAATGAATTGTTAAATATTTTTTATTCATTCAAACTTATTCAACAATGGTTCTTCTAAGACCTGACTGCCTTTTCTGGATGTGCAATCATAGGCAATTCAAACAGTGACACGAACAGTACAATAAGAGAAGTGTATAGTAGGATACGAGTGGAATAGAATTGAACATAGAGATATTTTGTGAGGAATTCTATAATGATTCAAAAAACTTGAGCTAAATTTGCTTCAAGAATTAATAAATTATTGCGAATTTTCATGATTGAATGAATGATGCCGGTCGACTGAATGAATGATTCATTATGATTTATTTCGTAAAAATTCATAACAACTTATCAATTCTTGAGCCAACTTTCGGTAAAGATTTTTGAATCTATGTGGTATTCCACGCAATGTTTCTTTGTGGTAATTGGTACGATGAATGATTTAAAATGATTTCAGTTTCACATGTCATTAGCCATCAATATAAGGCATTTTTATTTTCATATTAAAATAATCAGCTTACTAGAAATTCGTGTATAGCATTTTTTAGAAGAAAACGTGAATCTATTTATATGACACAAATCTACAATGATAAGGAAGGTGAAATATTATATTAGTTGCAAGCCTCCGGATAACCATGTGCGTGCCGCGTTCGAATTCGGTGAAAGTGGTTCCGGGCTCGATTCAAATAAACATAGCGGTCGAAGCACTTTTAAAAAATAACTGCTACCATTAAGTTGTACTCAAGAAATTGTGGTTGACTCGTGAAAAAATTTTGCGTCCGAGATTTGGCCGATTTTGAGACGTACTCTAATAGGTTGCCCACCCCTACTATGAAGTCAAGTTTACTTTATTTGTGAAAAAGGTTCTCCATTATTTTCTACAGTTTACATCTAAGTTCCGTATTTATATCTTTATTTGTCGAGACTACAGTTAAATCTGGCAGGAGGGGAAAATCGAACCGTGAAAATCAAAACTCTTGGCAAATCCGGGAAAGTTGGTATCAAAACAGGAGGGAGGATTTGTAGTTGGTAGGAAGAGACCGAAAGAAAGCGAGGGGGGATTGGTTTAAAAACCCTCCCACCTAGTGAGGACGCCCCCCGAGAGCCTATCCGCGAATACCCAGTCACACGCAGTCACACACCCGGAAACAACCAAATTGAAAACTTGTCCGCGGAGATTCCATAAATTAAAAGCGGCAATAAACTTCTCCGTGGGACTCCGGCACGGGTCGGAGGTCACGAGGAAGGCCTTCCTCCCCCTGATTAATGCCGCACTTGGTTTTTTTCTCTATCCGGCGCCGCGGGCTGCCATAACTACTCTTATTATCATCTGACCTCCGTTCATAGAGGTCAGCACGGTCTCCGATCTTACTCCGTTGTGGAGGGTCGTGGGTTAGAGTCCCTCCATTGAAATGTGAGACTCGCCTCACGGCCCGCTTTCATCTTTCCTTAATTCCGATAAAATGCGAGGACGATCCGTGCTTTCCAATCAAAGCTCCAAGGGAGGATCTTTGTCATATTCCGCCGTTGTATTTATAGAACTCTCCGCTTCGTCATCACCTCTTACTTATGGATGAGGTTCTTCCGTAAGCCATCAAAGCTCGAGTTGGCATTACCCTTCACTGTCGGATGAGCATTCTTTTGTTTTTGGCGCGGAATTTATCTCCTCAGATTCAATTCATTTTCCCGGATGAGAGAGTAAAAATGGCTGTTGGCTGGGAGATGTTTATTCCTCCCCATGGTCTCGAGTAATAGTCCTAGGCGATTATGACCACTTTATAAGTCGCCGAAGAACAAATGTGATTTGAGAAGACGGGCGGTACTAATGACATGCACTCGTAGAATATCCTTTCCTTCGAACAAAAAATTCATTTGAATATAAATCCCGATTTCTGCGATAAATCAGCTCCTTAATATATCTTTCGCAGACGCTGAGCATTTTCGTTCTATCTTTTACAGGTTTCCTTAGAGTGAAGGTCTTTGAAAATGCCTACCGAATGACTCTGAAAGTAAATAAGTCTCATCAAATAAGGCACACGATTTCAAAGTTTAAAGCAAAATAATGAAATAATTGACTGCCAAATATCTTAATATCTTTAACTACTGCATAGAATAGATCTTAATCTTCACTATATCGTACCTTTTCTTCGTAATGTTGTGCAGCATCTGAAATAGTCATACCAGAGATTCTGGTAGGAATTTATTTCCTGCGAAAATGGAAGAATTAAAAAAATGCAAGTCACTGAATACTGCAGGTTTCCAGCATTTCTTTTGGAATTTGGGTAACAGTTTTCATCATGTAACTCAAGAAAGAGAAAAGTTTGGGTTTTAATTTATCATAATGCTAATCGGGCACTCAAGTGGTTAACACCTTGTATAAATTACAGTTCCATAAACTCCGCAGTTCGAAGATTTCTCTTGGATCTCGATTTTGTATATTCTATAGACATGCTTGTAGGGAATGTCCGTAGAATTAAGCAATATTAGATGTTGAAATTACAACAAATGAAAACTTTCTTTGATTTCCACTTTTCTCGTACAAATCACTCTCTGTATAGTACTCTTAAAAATTAATACCATTCGAACGGCGTTGAAGGCAAAGGTTATTATTTTCATGTTATTATAATACATCAGTATATATCCTAAGGTACTAAAAATTGTAGAAATGAATTTGATTTTTAGTTTGGTAATTTTGGAAATTATTTTTGGAATAATTATGAAAAACGAATCTAACGGTAAACATTACCTCTTTTATATTATCAAGCTAAAATACATAAGTCACGAAATGGACTTTCTATTATTTTATGTATTTTTGTAAAAATTACATTATCATTTTATTTTTAAGCTATATTTATGGGGCTCCTTGTCAAACTATATATACCTATACTGCTATATTCATTCTGTCATTATGTTATTCGTCGTCGTATTATGGCCTATTTATTTAGGGTCCTTTCTTATGGTACTTTTGCTATTCGTATGCCAATTTCCAACTCGAATTACGCTTCACTCTGATTAAAGTATCCCTCTTCGTTATGCCTAACTATCTCGCTTCTTGAGTACTGAGCATTCCTTCAGATCATTTCCCTTCAAGAGGCCTATGGCAACCGCAATATGAATTCCTCTTCACCGACTCGTACGCGTGATTCCTCCCGGCACACATTGCATCCTCCCGGCATCTGTTTTCCCCGTTTCCTCACCTATTGCGGTGACAGACGGTTTCAAGACGAACGGAGAATCTTCGGCGAACGAAGGCGCGAGTGACCAAAGAGAGGGGCTTGCGGACAATCGCAGATAGGGCACGCGTTTGAGGAAGGTCGACTTGGCAGCAGCGCCCCCAGAAGGAGGCAGTCGGAAGACGCCGCAGTCGCGACGGGCGGTGCTTCTCTATTGGGAAGTGCCTCACAAATGAAGGTGGAGTGTATCACACAGCGGGATTTGATCAAAACCATCAAAGGGTATGGAAGGAAAAAGAGAGATTGTGCGGAGGATGGAGGAGTTAGGATTTTTCGGATGATTAACTGAGGACGGGGAAAGTAAATAAGCTGAAAGAGGTGGGCGGTGTAAAAAAGGCTTTGGCATCTCGAGAGATTACCAACTCTCGACCGAGAACTACCGCACTTAGCTCGGTAGACGGGAGTGATTTTTTAACGATCAACGTCTGGAAAACGAAAGTGCTAGAGCCGCTTAGAATTGTGGGTCGGCCGAAACCCTATAACTCCATCGTAGTTTACATAGTTTGGAGCATGGGTAAGGATAGAAATCCATTGCGTTTAGTCGTGCGTCTGAAAACCCGAGGATAAACGGAAATTAAATTTTTTGTTGTGACTGGAGCACAAAACCTTGCTGCCCCTTTTCACGGACAGATGTATTTCCTTCGTTTTCGTATAACATTAGTATTGTTAAAAGTGCTTCGACAGCTGGGGTAATTTCGCACGTAGGCCCCCACGGGGAATCGAACCTGGGTCCGCTTACACAAAGCTCGAACGCGTTACCCACTTGGCTATCCGGGAGCCCTAGATCTAGCAATTTTCGGTACGGTTTATCCTTGAGTCCAGAGCATTTTGAAACGTGGATAGGACTTTACTATCGAATAATTGCTAAATTTTCGGCGGACCAAGTAACAGAATGACGGTAGACTAGCATACGTTGTATTAAATAGATTAGATAACTTCGAAATTTCCTCTCAAGATTTCCACCAGCATTGTAGCAGCGTTAGTTCCTGTTCCTTGTTTCTGCAGTGAATTTCGTAGAAATTTTAAAGACAACTAATCCAATTAGCAAGCATGAAAAGATGATTCTGTCAGAATTAACCTCGATACATTCACGTTTTGAATTAAGCTGTATTTGAATATTATCGCAAGTTACAAGAAGAGATTGTATTTACCGTGTACAATTAACCTCTTCGGGTATAAATTTTGAGTAAGCATATAATTTATCAAGATAATATAATCTAATGATATCTAAGCAGACTACTTGTCATTTATTATCATTTTTGTGTAATATATTGAATATTTATGGATATTTATACAATTAGCACGTAGGTAGTGAGTATATATTAGGTATATTTGTATCATGTATTTATAATATTACGTACTTACGTAGGTACAAGACTGCCACCAGGCATACAACCTAACCGCAATTTAATAATTTTTTTTTTATTACCAAAATTATGCATATTCACATTCTGTCAGAGCAAGTCTGTCGACAGAATGTATGTACAGCAAATTGAAAAAAAAATACATAGAAAAAAAAACAATTGAGAAGCCAGCTCAGGCTCACCATAATAATAAAACCATTAAACGTGCTGAATAAGAACAGAATACAACAGGACAGAATGACAATTTACAATATAATTAATTATAATAAGTTTACAATACAAGTAATGCATGACAAGAGAAAAAAAGTAAAAGAAAAGACAAGGTAAAAATAAAACATACTTACAAACTCTTTAAATACATCAGTAAGCATCTTTTAATGATAACCTTAATATTGTGACACTTAGAATTTTGACTCACGTTACTGTAAATCTTTTTATATTTATTCCAAATTTCTGGAACTAGACTTACAAGTCTATACTGTTCATAATTATTATAGGATCTAGGAATGACAAGCAATTATAAAAGCAATAATAATAGTTTTAATAATAGAAATAATAATAGGAAATATAATAGTAATGATAATAGTGGTAATAAATATAATAAAAAAGGAAAAGGGTTTTAGGTACTTGGCACGATAAGGCGTGCACCTAGAAAAATTCCCAAGGAGAAGCGGACATGAAAAAAGCCTGACGGGACTCGAACCCGAGTCTCCCAATTGCCGGTCGGTTGCTCTAGCTATTGAGCTATTCCACCAGTTTTGGTGGATTTCCCGGTTCCGTCAGGCATTTTTCATGTCCGTTTCTCCTTGGGGAAAAATAATAATAAATCATACTTAATCTGCTAATTGTTAGCTTTTTGCTATGATTTTTACTATTTAAACTGTCTATTTGCATACCTGACACCAGAAAGTGCACTTAGATTTTTGTTAATCATGCTAACATGTATATATTGATTCATGGAAAAGTAGTACCGAACTGGCTGTCCGTAGCGCTCTATTTTGTACGCTTTCCAATGTACGCGTAGAGTAAGAAAACGGTAGTTTTGTCGGTAGAATAATTCAAACCACTCTCTACAATGCAAAAAAGTCGTACGATACACCGACGCGCATGAAAACGAAGAAACTTCGATGACTTAGCGAGAGATCTCGGATGATGATATGGATTACGAAGGGAAATGGGTAAACGAACAGTAGCAGTGTGGCAGTTGATTTGTTTGTGCTGGGGTCGTTGGTCCGAAGGTTTTGGAGTGAGAAAAGAAGGGAATGAGAAGAAAGGGGAGAGGTTCGAGTCGTTGTAGTGTATGGCGTTGCGTCTCGCCCACGCTCCTCTGCATTACCCCTCCTTTCTTACTTCTCACCACTCCTATACCGAAACCAATAAATCTCAAGCACGTCATAGGGAACAAGGAATTGCTAGCTTCCTCGCAGTTGAAGGCTCCCTTTTTTTGATCGAGGGAACTCAATTATTTACCTCACTCATCATGAGGCATGCGTTATCGTCGTAATTTTTCAAAAGGAAATGCTATTACGAATGTTATTAGGAGTCGTTTTACGGAATATGACCGCGTTTGAGATTCCAATCTTATTGTTAAAACCACGTAGTTAGCGGGGCAGAGCACGAAGGAAGAACTTCTTTTTGGACTTTCCAGGATTAGATTGTTATCGTTGAGAAGCGAAGGGTAAAATGATGGCTATGATCATGTATTTTCAATTTTTAAATTTGAATCCGAGTTGAAATTGAGTGCCAGTTTTACCAGAGTATCCATAGAAACGAAATTGAGTCATCAATCTAATATTAGTCCCTACAAATAATTGCTGTAGGCAACTGCCACCAACGAAGGATTACATTTCGATTCTATTTGCAATGGGTTTGGCTTCTTCTTCAACATTTGTCTTCAGTGCGGAGTGAACTTTTTCCATTTTATACATGTGTACAATCGTCTTCATGATGCGAAATTTGGACTAGAGAGTCCCATCTTCCATTTAAATCTTGCCATATAATGTTCAATACTTGGAAATATAATATAAGATGTTAAATTACCTGAACTGGTTACCGAGAGATGTGAAGAGACCAAGAAGAAGACCAAAGGACCGATGGAACAGAGACATCATTCGGTATTTAGGGGTAACATGGCAACGAGAAGCTCAGAGTAGAGAGAATTGGAAATCGCTTGGGGAGGCCTACATCCGACGTCGGATTGAAAATGGCCGATGATGTTTTTATATGAGCTATATATACTTTTATAAGTCGTTTGAGAGTGAAGCACTATCTTCGTCACTTGATATTTCTCTATATATTACCGAATCATCCGCAAATATCCTCACATTGCTATCAATCTTATCGCTTAGGTCATTGATATAAATGAGGAAGAGTAGAGGTCCGATTACGCTACCTTGAGGTATGAATAGTAGAACTAATGTTCAAGTTTTTACACTATTTTAACCTTCTGGCAAGTCTCTATCATGCATCTTAAACCCCAGTAATAACTTATGTTCATATTATATTTAGAAACGTGAATATTACACGACGTGTTGAAACGGGTCGCTTTTAAATGTAAGCTATGTTATATATAAGCAGAACTAGTTATGTCTTTTCCAGTAATAATTTAAATAATGTCTCTTTATCCCTTGACATAAATTTTAAACGAAAAACTCGATTTTCTGTGCTAGTATATAGGCTTAGGATAAATGATTCAGAGACTTTATTGGGAGAACATTCAGTGTCTTAATATCACAGCGTTGTTGTCTGTCAATCCACACATTATGTCACTTCGGATTTTAGAAATTCTTACCACCACTTGCAATCTATGGCTGACATACTCAAAGTTTGCCATTGTCTTTAACTTAACTGCGTGGGCATACTTCGACAAGTTAGAGCCCTGTAATGTGTTTGAATTTTGAAAAAAGCTCGAAAACCGTAGTTTGAAAATAAACCAACCGTAAGGAAATTCCAACCAGCGGGGGCTATTCTTCGTGGTCACGCTTTGCAAAGTATTATTCTCAATACGTATTTCGACAACTTCATCTTCAAGGATGATAACAGCATTAATGTGCTTACAAACTACGGCTTTTTTAAGCTTTTTCAAAACTTAACACAGCCGTTTCCCTTTTCCCTATAGGTACTGTGGTGTAAAATCGATTGCGGCTGGCTTTATGTTGTGGAAACCCATATGAAAATGATGGTATTAATAAAATTACAAGGACTCTTTTCCACAGATTTATTTTTAAAAACACGACAACATCAGGTGATGATGACGGCCGATCTGCGCCGAAACCGGTCGTGTTTTTTTAATGCATCTGTGGAAAAGAGTACTTGTAATTTTATTCATACCATCCTTTTTACGTTGATGTAATTAAAAAAATTTTAATAGCTTCTCTGTTGCTTCTTGATTTAACATCGTAATTCTTATTTACAATACATTGTATATTAGTGAAGCAGAACATTACATTATTACACTAAACAGCATCATACGGCAATTAAATGTATGTATCATACTGTCTTCATATCATTAAGTTCTTATTGTACATTGATCCTTTAATTTATATTTATACTTTATATCCAATTTCATCTTTAAATATATGTGCAAGATACAGAAATGAAAGCATAATGTCTCACATTAAGACATGAATGCTTGACGTAAAGGCCGTATTTATATCATATAAATGATCGCGAGACCTATATAAAGAATTTGGAATGACGAATATTAGTTTCATAATGTACTAAGGATATTTATTTAATTATAAATTTGATTTTAATTAGCAAGCTGCTTTAATTTGGAAGTAGATTATAAGTCTATATTCTTAAAATATCTCTCTATGAGCCTGTATCTGACCATAGCATTTTATCACATACTTTCGTATTACTATCAACTTTTATGAATAGCTATAATTTTTTAAAACCATTGTGGTTGTGGGACGAACATTATGTGGCTGCGGGCCGTATTTTGTGCAGGTCTGCTTGGCATGGTCATACTTAATTCACGGCGATTCGAAAATACGTCACCTGTGTTCACAGTACAATTATATTTACGATGGATTTTTGGGGCTCCTGAGAAGCCTTCACGAACACTGTAGCTCTTCCTGGGCAAATGAAATCCCCCTTTTACTTTATCTTATCCGAAGAAAAGTAGAAATTATTCATCAAACGCATTGATGAGATGATGGTGTCATCGTAGCAATATCGTTTCATTGCGTCCTTGTTAGGAATTCTATTTATATATCTCTGTCGGAGCCAGTAGTCATATCATATAATATCAACAAAGAAGCGAGAAGCCATTGTATTTGAGGGACACCCATGTCCCTTGTCGCCGTCCACCTTCCGTCGCTACTCAACTCATATCCCTCAGATACCGCAGTCGCCCTACCCCACGTATAATTCCCGCAGGATTTATATTAGCATAAATCGCCTCAGCCCCCCAGTACCTTTTGTACGCACATTCCAAACCCATTTAACGAGTTCCTTTGGTAGATTATGGAAATTGCTCGAGGGGGTCTTCAAGATATGTTAAAACATTTCCAAGAAATGTGAAATGATTTTTTTCAAAAAGCGACGGTAGTGTACAAATTTATTTGGCTCGATAAAAGTCACGTGACATAGTTTCCGAAAGTTGTGAATCTTACAATTCTCTTGATCTCTACCGTATTGCCTGATTGCAAGATATGAATCTATTTTAAGCCAAATTTCAAATTTATTTGCTGATAAAATATTGAATAAGACAATGGAGAATTTTTCCATACAATCTTACGCAAATTTGGGAGGAGTTTTCTCCAGAACTGTGCTGAAATGAATTGTTCTCCAAGATGAGAATAATTTCAAATTCTATCGGTCAAATAGCTTCTTCTTATTTCTACTTTCTTAAAAACTACGTACGGTGGGAAAATGGATGTTTCATTCACATAAATCTATACCATCCATTGAAAGCGCTTATTTTTATAAGCATGATATTCTTTTTTCTTACGATTTTTTGTTATTTTTTATTGAAAAGTTGTAATTTATCAAATTTCGTTTAGGCATTGGTCTCATTGCAGTGTTTTATTTCGGTAAATTGTTTAATCAACACAACTGGACATAGAAATAACGAAGTAATTCTGCAATTTACTGTATTTTTACGAATAATATCTCACTTGTAATCATAAAATATAAGATTTGTTATCATTATCGCTGCATAAACACCAGTGTTACATTCTTTTGTCTCTCAGAATTTTTAAATTAAGGATTTTTCCACACACATGCATTTCGTATAAATCCTAAATCCTATAGAGTTCTGTCTCATAATTTTTCTAGGAATATGACAATGAACTGCCTACTTGTGCGGATGATTTATAATGAAGTCTGCATTTACATCTACATATGTATCTCCGCCTTTCGGAGTGTGGCAGGGGGTGCATGCACCATGACTCTACTTCCCTAATCGATTACTTTCGCGTAACGTTCGCGGAAGAAATGAATTTTTGAATCGATTTGTTTTGGCGTCTATCTCCCTGATCTTCCTCTCAGAATCAGAGCGGCCTATTTAACCGGGAGGACGCATAATATCGGCTACATCTTCTACGAAAGTACCTTTTCTGAACGTATTTAGTAAATTTATCCTTTCTTAAATCTTCTACAGATTCCCATCCCGCGTCCTGAAGCATTTGAGTAACGCTCACTGATTTGTCGTAACAATTCTTTACAAAACGTATCGCCTTTCCCTGTACTTTTTCTAATTCTCGAATACAACACTTTTCTGTGGGATCCCATACACTACACGCATATTCCAGGTGAGGCCTGACCAACGCAGTGTAACATCGCTCACGGACTACATATATCTAAGTCTGAAATGTATTGTGAAACCAAGAGAATGAGCTGGGAGTGCAAATAGATCATATTTACGCACTTCGAAAGCGAAAAATTCTCACGCTTCACATGAACTCTTTTATAATAAGTACCTTGTATATATAAAGATTAATTAATTTGGGACGAAGCAAATATTTTCTTAGAGATTACGTAAAAATTAAATACCAGGAATTTAATACACTTATTGATTCGCAAATTTGTAAAACGGCAAACGTTTCTTCAAATGCCTCTCAGACAAGTAATCGATCTTGTAAGCTTTGATTGCATGATCTTCCTCTAAGCGTGAATACCGTAGAATTTAATTCATCCAATCCACTTTATTTTGAAATCAAGATATAGATATCTTTTCATCTTATTTATAACATCCTTTAATCTATTCTATTAGCAGGAGTCATGGAAACTAACATCACGCTCTGGCAGTTCCTTCTGGAGCTTCTCCTGAGTAACCAGTACACAAATATCATAACTTGGACTAATAACGACGGGGAGTTTAAATTGGTCAATGCAGAGGAAGTTGCCAGGCTGTGGGGACTTCGGAAGAACAAAACCAACATGAACTACGACAAACTTAGCCGAGCACTACGTTACTATTATGACAAGAATATCATAAAGAAGGTCCTTGGACAGAAATTTGTCTACAGGTAAATTGATACCATAATTGGGTAATTAATAATACATTTTACATAGTACTCATACATTTTCCACTCTATATTTTCTACAGACGACGTCACATTTCGAAGTAAGCACGTTATTTGCTTACTTTACTCTCAATTTTTCCCTTTACTTTCGTTTTTTGTGAACATTTTTTTTCGTTTCAGGCTCATCTATTCATATTTTTATGCAATACTTTTTGTCCTTACGCTACGTAAATTTCTACTTTTCGGTATTCAAACCGTCCTTTCCGGATCTTCCTCTTTCTAAAGAACCACACACGTTCTCCTCATATGCCTTTATGAGGTTAATGTTAAACGTCTTGTCTGGGTAGCACTAACTCTGCCAGATAAAAGACTTCATTTATGTAATCCAAAGTTCCTGCATTCGTTCAATAGACGTTAAGTACAATATTTAACGTGTACTTAGCGACTCTTACTCTATTTAGTTGGCTATAAGTGTGATTTATGTAGAGGGGGGTCGGTCGGACAATGATCGTGGTCGCAATATGTTGGTTGCATTATATGCGTGGTCAAACTGGTGAAGGTTTGCAGGGATGGGATGTAATTATCAAGGCGGGAAGAAGTTAGGTAATTGATTGTGCATTGGAAGGTTAATTTTTAGGTTACAGGATAAGGTATGAGTGAACGTAGAGGTTTTAAATTTTGGTTTTAAGGATTATATAGGGAAGGTTACAAGATTGGCTTTGTTATTTTTGAAATTTCTTTTTGGTTTTAAAAGGAACAAATTTGAATTTATAAGTTATTAATTTTGGTTGTTTGAATCGTTTTTTCCTTTTTCTTGGTTTAGGTTAATATTGCCAAATGTTATTCAGAAGGGTTTATTTATATAAGAGAACCTGCGGCCTTAAAGCCATGTGCGGCCTGTCATTACTTTCTAAAAGATATGCACTCATTAGATGATGTTGTTTCCCAGTCTTACTCGTTGCATCAAGTGAAGATAAAACGGAAAATATGATCATGTTTACTTTACAATTAAACTAGTTTTCCCTCGTTAAATTTGATAATGGACTAATTTGTACGTGCAATTCGCCTTTGAAGTATAGCTTAATGGTCTCTTCAGCGGCCGAGTGGAACATGCAGCCAACCGATGAAAAACGTTCCGTCCCCTGATTTATAAGATGATACGATAAGACATATTTTAAATAAATATTAAAAACCTTTAAAAGAAATCCAAGGAAAAGGGTTAAGGTGACTTGGCACAATAAGGCGTGCACCTAGGAAAAATCCGAAGGAGAAGCGGACATGAAAAGAGTCTGACGGGACCGGGACTCGAACCCGGGTCTCCCAATGTTCTGGTGGGAAAGCTCAATGGATAGAGCAACCAACCGGGATTCTGGAGACCTGGAACCGAGTCCCGGTCCCTTCACTTTTTTCGTGTCTGTTTCTCCTTGGGATTTTTTCTTCAAAAGAAACTCCAAATGCAACGACTTTCCGATTCATCAGATTTTATTTTACGCATTAATACTTCCTATGGAAAACTAAATCTACAACACGTTAAAATAAATTAAGATGTGTAACTCCTATGGGCTGAAAATGACACGCGAATCCAAATGATCGATGTCCTGTGTGCAATAATCAGTTATCGCACTTCTTATGACGCCGTGCAAACCAAATCGCTCTCTTTTATTCCGCTAGGTTCGTGTCTTTCCCGGAGATCGTGAAAATGGAAAATAAAATCCCATTTCGGGTGAAGATGGAGAGCCTCCAGAAAACTTCACCGCGGGTGTTCAGCGGCAAGTTTTACTATGGGGCTCCAAGTAGCGGTTTTGCGTTGAACCACTTCCCTGCAAGTCCAACAATTCCAGGTAATACATTAGCAGTTACATAAACCTTCTTAGTTCCTGCAATCACATCCTGGTGAATGAAAATACTTTCATTTCTCTTCTAGCTCAGGTAGAGGAAAATGTATTCTTCATTTACTTTTATCTCGGTCTTGTCCATAGCTTTGAGGAAATGAGAGCTTCTAACTACGAAATATATGTTGAATAATGGCATGGTCAACGTTTATTACAAGCTATGAAAAATGTTATTCGTAAAGTCATTGTTCTGCATTTTCGTGGATGAAAGAAAAGAAATGAAATCGGTAATCCTGAGCTTCCCGTTTGTCTCTGAACGCGAGTTCCACCTGCCGAAATACGGCTTATGGAGTGATTTTGAACCTCAAATTTTCGTGGATATTTTACTCTCAAAGCATTGAGGCTCAGTGAGGATTACTGTTTCACTCCAATTAATGAGGAGTCACTAAGGTAAACTACCTCACTCCTCATATTGTCTAGTAAGCCTCACTTCCTCTACAAAGCTATATATATGGAGGAGGAGTTAAGGTTCAAACTGGCTCTCGGACTGAGTACCTAAAAGACAGGTTAAGGTCCAACGCCGCTAGTAATATCATAATTCATTTCCTGTAAAGTAATGCGATCAAGGCAGTTAACTCCGAATACATCGAGCATTCTATCAAATTTTGCGTTTCGCATATTTATAGGATCTTCCAGGATATCGCTATGATTCATAATCGACTAATTTGGCCATTTCTTCAATTTTGCACGGAGCGTCAAATGTTTAAATGTAATGCTGTATTAATGGCATAGTTTAGTAAACCGTGAATTTTGCTCTAGTGTTGTATTAAAATCGAATTATCAGAGAGTAAACGATATTGTTATACGGGGGAACAGTCAAGACACATAATTTCAGTTTAAGGACCAAGTGGTTTTAACCAAGTGGTTCGAAGTTTGGTAAAAAGCATTTGGACTTCTATGTGTTTCCCCGGCTACTTTGATAGCCATGAAACAAAACGTTTTTGAGACAACAGTACACTCCAATCAAATTAAAACTACTAGATACTAGCGGGAGTTTTAGTAAAAATATCAATTACTCTACAATTGTTTTTACCAATCGTGTTTTCAATCACTTAAATTTCCCCATATTATCTTCTAAATTCTAATAATTGAAATTTTATTTCAGACATTTAGTACACATCTCAAACATGAAGCGCGTGGAAGATTTTTGTTGTATACCATTTTCGCTTCATTTCTATACTCTTAGAGATTGATATTTTAAAATTTTGTTTCTGATCTTCGTTTTAAGAATCTACCTGATTTTAATTATAAACCGGTCCTCCGAGTTGTTCGGAGCATTAACTTTCTCAGGATTTAAATTCGAAAAATGAAGGTACAGTTCTAAAAATTCATTCAATATGATTTCCATTCGTAATAACGCCATCCGACAGAGGTATTTATAAGCTTTAGAGACGTTAATATAAGATGACTACTGTTAGTTTGCTTGCATTTTCCAGAACTTTTGTAGGGAAGAATATTAAGGCAATTAACTTGTTTATAACTTTTTTGGATGCTGTCTGAGGAACGGAAGCCGTGTTAGGGAAGATGTGACAGAGATAAATCGTTCTCTACGTAGAAATACCACCTACCTCACGTAAAATATGTCAGGGGGAAGGAATGGAATTGTCTCCAGCTTTAAATAACAGGGGCGATGGGTATTCTACCTATGTAAAGGCGACGCTCATCTAATCGTCCTGTTTTCCGCCCTAAAAGTACCCACTATCGCGATTACGGGGGCTCATGGGCACATTTTCCGCTGGGAAGCGCGGCGTTGGCAAAGCATCTTCCTCGAAGCTAAGGGGAAGAGTGCCTGACACCATTGCCCTATGACATCCGGCCGCGGCGCAGCCACGGTGGGGATCCCACTAAATCCTCATCGGTACCAGTCATTTGATTGAATGATTTATGCAGCGCCGTATATGTAGGCAACCCCGAACACGCAGACGCAAAAGTCGTTGCCGGCATACTGCCATTTAATGTGTTTTCTTAACCATCGGATTGGCACAGCGGGAGGGTGGGGTCGGGTGCATGGGGAGAGGATGGTGAGACGGAAGTGGATGGGGTGCGGGACTAAGAGCGAAGCTATTACAGAGAGGAGAATATAAACGATGCGATTGGCCCAAATAAGAACACGTGGTAACGTTATTGCACGGCTTTTGGGCATCGTGCGCTTTATGCAAGGTAAAGCATGTCCGTTTCTATTTATAGTATCTGAACGTTACATATGAGAAAAGGGGCGGACTTATAATTAGTCGCTAGCTAAGGTCCTCGAGAATACAGGGGGCAACAATATGACTGCGCTAATAAATTCTCAATAACAAATTGTTCTGGTTTTTCGCTTTAAGAAAGAATTTTAAGAATTTGTGAGTAAGTCAACATAATATTTTTACAGAATTGCTTTTGTTACTATATAATGTAAAAAATCTTTCCATCAACGATTGTAATTTATTGAAATACTATGAGTTACATTTCAAAACTTGTTTGTCTATTTATTTACAAAATTGGCCGCGGAAAGACACAAGTATGTTGGCAGCTTAATCGAATAAAACTTTTTTAAATATATACAATACACAATAGATCATCTCTAATACATATTATACCCTTTACATTAAATTGAATCTAAATTTGAGTAATATATTTTATTTAAATAACACAATTTACATTTCTACATCTCAATAAAATTTACAGCTTTTTCTGAACTCCTTTTTGTTCTGAGGTAAGGGTATGAAGACCTCCCCAGGAAAACTGTTCCACTCTTTAATCCCTATATTTATGAATGAGTACTTAGCTAAGTATGGTCTTTGCTTTCTCAGCTTTAACTTCTGCTTACGATCCCCTCGAGCAATATAAATCGGTTCTTCTATTTTGCCTCTCAACTCATTCCATTATTTTTGCTGTAGTAAAGCGACTGAGAATTGTACATGAATTTTATGAAAAAATTCGATTTTACTCATGATTTCTAGTGGGGATTCAATCTGATTTTTGCGCACATCTGATGGCTTAAATCTACCTCTGGATGAGAACCTTCTGTGAATTACACCTAACCCTTGATTTGTACGGTACTTGATTGGTACGGTTTCAGTTTAGTAAGTTCAACGCAACAGTATGGCAATATTTTGTGTGATGAAATTTTTCGATTTGTACTGTTCAATTAAATACAGCGGTACCTCGTCTCAAGAACAGCTTTTCATACAAACTTTTGGGCATACGAACTGTTCCTAACTCCATTAACTCCATTTTGAGCTAGATACGAAGTTTATTTCGAGATACGAACTGAAAAACACGAAAAGATATTATATTGGGTTTCGAGATACAAACTTTTTTACGTTACGAACGTTACGTTACGTCTTTAGTTACGAACTTCGACCTAGAAAGAATTGTTTCCTTATGGTAGAGATACCACTTACATCTTTATTCTAAAAGATTGTGCCTTGTGAAAAGAATTAAGAAAACAGAAATATTTTTTGAATAACAGTTGCCATAATGATGGCAATATTCAGATTTTAGAAAATGGCAGTATTTAGAATATAGTTTTTTTTTCATATTTTTCTGAGTGGTTCCCTTGTCCACTAGATATTAGTTTGTAATAGAGATGTCGATTAAAATTGTTTCGTCATCTTGCAAACTTTTTTGAGAGCTTATCACATCATTATGAGCAAATATTTTAGTCTCAATTTGTGTGATTTACATTTGCATGGCGCTTATTTGGAACTTTTTCTCTGTACAAATCGAGGGTTAGGTAGGATCCAATGATCCTTTACAGTTATTTTATTAAAATGTTTGCTTTTCGATGTAAATCGTATATATTCGCGATTGGAAGAACACTTGTCACGGATTTAATCGGGATTTCCGGAAGTTTCATTTTTTCAATACAACGCCCTTGAATTCAAGTTCTTTATTTTTGTCCAAGCAAACCTAACACGCGGAATATTTTCTTCATATAGAAATTTTTCATTCCCAAAGAACATTAAAATAATAAGAACTGGGATCGCATGACTTAAAGGTAGTAAAGTTTTAAGATTTTTTTCAAGTTTATGCTACATCTTACATTCTCAGCTATTCGCATGTCGTTGTTTCTAAGGTTAAACCGCATCCCCTCTTGTATTATTTAGCCTCCACGATACCACAACGAAAGCCAGAGCGCAGTGGGAATGAATTGTCTTATTTAGAAGAAATTTTCAGAGAAAGTCAAGTCTTAGTTGTTTCCGTTGTACACAAAGACGAGGAAAAGAAAATTTAAAAATACTTTCCGACACATCCGGCGGTTTTTCCATCGCCATTTGTCACAACTTGGATTACGCAATAATTAAATTATATCCATGATTTCATCTGAAAATAAATTCAAGTAATTATATTTTAAAGGTAACATTACATGAAAAGCAACATGGCTCCTGAAGGGTATCTTCAATACTTTCTATCGGTTGTGCGACCATTGTTAATTCTATGGAAATGTTAACTTTTTTGGGTCTATGATTGCTGATGAATCCTTTCTTTTAGTCGAGGAATCGTAAATCGTAATAAAAGTTTGTTTTCAGTTCTTTGTTTTGACAAAATGGGTAGAGATGATTATAAGCATTCATTAACGCAGTTGAGAAAACAGTACCTTACTTTACGACATAAAGCTTCAGTTTTTAACGTGTCACTACATCGAGAACAGAGTCATGATTGTGTTATTAATGTATTTTCAATCGATTGTCAATGTTGTTAAATGTACACATGGAACGAAATAATATGTAACACACGTCAAAAATTACTAAGGAGTATAGGATTATATAGAAAAACGGCTGCTACTCGGTATTATCTCGTATCAAAGTACCAGGAACGGACCAACACCATTCTTCCATCAAATATTATGTCAGCATACAATCTAGATTTCCCAACTTAGAGCTTTTCCTTACGTTATCATAAGAAGAAATGATGTCATAATGACATCATATTTCCCTTAAATGAATAAAATCTCCTTTACCTTTCCTTATTTGGATTGCGTTTCTCGTTCTAGAATGATGATGGAACGACTGTCTCAAAAAGTATGCTTGGATCATCTTTCTTAACATTTTCCTCTCCTTCATCCTTACTGATTTTATTTTAATATCAGGACGCTCCTAAGTAACATGTTTTATCTAAACACTTCTCTCCAACATTAACCGCCAAATATTCGTAAGATAGTGTATGTGTGGTTAGTGAGTACTCTGACAACTTTTTACATGGTAAACTAACTTTTCTACAAATGTTGTTGGTTTTCAATGAAATTCCTGGTGTTGAATGTAAGTTTTTGTGTTATAAGTATGTACGTATATGTATAAGTCTGAATAATCAGTAGTGACTAGTTTACGGCATTAAAAATGTGAAATATTTTTCTAAATAGCATTATTATATAATATTTATATATTGTTATTCAGAAGGGTTTA
>KZ308896.1:332390-367140 GCA_000376725.2 Ladona fulva | reverse complement strand
TATATAATACGAACGTAAAATCTATTATTTGAGTTACAGTATCTATCATGGAGTATAATGATTGTTTATAGGAATCATCTATTTAATTTGCGCTATTTTAGGGAGTTAATGAACAGAAAATCGGATATCTTATTGTAAAATAATAAGATTAAACAAAATTCAGCAAAAAATGTCAAATTACTAAAGAATTTTACAATTAAGAGTGGAAATTAATCAAATGAGGTCCTTATCATTAAAAGAACCCTTGAAAACAAGACTGTCCTATATTTTCCCACTCGTTCCCACTGATAAATCCAAATTCCCTTTTCTCTCAATTACAGTAAGCTCCTTCTTTCTGACCTAACCTCAGTATTCTAATTTCTTCATCTCTCAGTGTTACCACAACTTGAATCAAGAAAGATTTGTATGTCATATTTGCTGTTTGGAAAGATTTTTCGGTTATTCAATGACCAAAAATAATGTATATATAAAAAGCTTATGGATTATATGGGAGATATAGACTCTTGAAGCGAAACTTACTCTTGTTTTACATAACGCGAGTCAGGTGAGGGGTAAAACCAGAGCGAGCAGAGTTAGGAAGTGAAGTAAGACAGCTGTCATTTATCTCCACCGATTTCTATACGTACCTAAAGGATTGGGTGAACAGTTCTTGGGAAGATATAGATAAGGAAGTGAAAAAAATGGTAAAATAGTTGATGTGAAGATATGCTCTTGGTAATGGTGGTTAATTTGCCTTTCAAAAGCATAAAGAAATATTAATTAGAGCCTTAATTTATAAAGAAAGAGGTTTTTTGGGGAAAATAAAAGTAATATAACTGAAATGAGGAGATTCGTCAAGAGATCAATAAAAAAATAGCTATAGCTTAGAAAGACTATACAAAACAATGGAGTAGATGATGAATGGTAGTAAAAATAGATAGGACAAAAATAGAAAATCCTTGATTTAGACGTGGGTATAGAGGTGGGCCTTCAGTCCACCTACGACCTAATCAAGCGTTAAGTGCGGTTTTTTCCTCACTTATAAACAAATGCCCCTATTTAAGTAATTTCGTTTTCCAACCCTAGTTATATTATAGAGATCAAATGTTGATAAACAGGATTCTTAAGTATTTAATTATTTATTACTATAACTAATTATTATCCAAAATGAACGAAAACCCATCCCTTTGATGACCAATTCAAATAAAGGTATGTCCATAAGAAATACTCGTAGGGTTAACTTTTATCGCTTGCAGGGTTTGTTTCTTTTAATGATTTAAATTAGAAATAATTTTCCTAAGAAGTCGAGACAAGTGTCGAAAGAAAGGAAATTAAAGGAAGATTCCTATTCTAGTCGTGGAATATTGTTTACGACTCGAAACTGTGAGAAATTTGATGAAATAAGCGGAAATTTAGCGGGATTTATTGGATTACCGCAATCAATCTATTTTATTACAGAATTATCCTGAAAATCGACCAAAAAGGCAGTGAAGAGACAGAAATAAACCAGAAAATGCTACTGGGATTCTATCCTGGTTAATATAAATCTAATATCCGCACAAATAATTATTAATCTTCATCCTTGGTATGAAATCAAGGCCCACTTTCTTCAAAATACTCCAGTATAAGCTACAACTTAGAATGTATTAGTCTTAATTCGTCGTAAATTTAAACAGATGAAGGAAATAAAATCAGTGTCATGTCATCACAATCTTCCCTCACTACCAAAACATTTCCATTGAAATTAAACCAAGTTCAACAGAATGAAACATGAACCTCGATAACTCAAGTATAATACGACTGGAAATGGCACAGCCTCCGGAAATTGCAACATTAACACTTGCTCCACACACCGTGAACTTTGATCTCTCTAATATAGTTTCGTTATTCAACCCTATTACGCTAGTGAAGCGATGGGAAAATAAAATGGAAAATATTCTCTTTCAGACCACTTGGCGAATGAGTTTCCTTTCTCGCATAGAATTTTGAAGTTAAACCATTTGAACGTTGGCAATACGCAACTCGAGTGAGGCCTTATAGTTTCTTATTCGAGTGGCACATATGTGCGGACTTATGATGGAAAAACGTTATCCACTCCTCATCTAGATACTTGAGTATTTTGCTGCACGGGCGTGAGAAACGAGGAACTTGCAGTACGGGAGGTCTTTGAGATATAAGAGTTGTATTATAAGCAGCTAATGGGAAACGAGAAAGTGTCTGAGATCGAAGAAATAAAAGGGTTCTGGTAAAGTATGATAATGAAGGCAAAGAAATGGCAGGTAACATCTTGAGAGGGTATGGATCTCTGCAAAATGAATTTAAAGATGATGCTATGCAGTAAATAGATGGAAGACAAATACAAAAGCTAGTGGTTGGTAGGGGTTAGTTATCGAAAACATAAGGAGAGTAGTCGTAATAGTAACTTTACTAATAAATAATACTAATTTTAGTAATAGTGCTTCGACTGCTAAGGTCATTTCGCACGTTGACCCCCACCGGGAAATGAACCCGGGATCGCTTTCGCAGAAGTCGAACGCGTTTCCCACTTGGCTATCCGGGATCCTGAGAAATAAGTATTAAGTAGGAAACTCATGTGTAACTCATTTATGCTACCTATACAGTTTAAAATTTGTCATTCTTTGCCATCAATAGGCGTTCCCGACGTGCGCTCAACCTTTGGCCTCTGCCCTCCGATGTCAGACTGCTGGAAGAAAATTCCGGTCCCAACTTCTTCCTCCCTTCGATCGGAAGACATGGACGACGCCGGCTGCTTAAGCACCTCCGAAATGGCGCGCTCAGCCGCTTCTTCCCCTTGCCAGCCAATCAACCTGGACACCAAAGGTCGAAGGTCACCCACAAGGTGCCGTTCACCACTAATACTCAAGCGCCGCTCACCTCATCCACCCGGAACTTCGTCGGAGACCAAGTCTAAACCTGTGCCACTCTCCGTGGAAGGCGTCGGAGCGCCTACCAGACCCCAACCCCTATCAGCAGCCCCCTCTCCCTCCCTTCATACCCCCGTAGTGGCGCTAACGTCACCCCAATTCCAGGCATTCGCAGCCAAAACACCCCTTGGTCCCCTCCACTTTTGGAGTTCTCTAAGCCCGTTGGCCTCCGCCCTCAGCCCATGCTACAGCCCCGCCGCAAGCCCCCACTTCCAATTCCCCGCCTCCTTCGGGCAATACGCGCAAGCGCCTCCACCGCCACTCCTTTTCTCCACGCCCTCGTCGTCTGCGGAGCCCGCTTCGCCTCTTGCGCTAATATCGCCGACAAAACCAATATCCGTACTCCAGTGAGTGATGGGCCGCGACTTTAGACGGGCCCGGATGTATCTGTGATTCTCTTAAACTATCTTGAATGGATTCTTAATGCTGTCAGTTGTATCATTTTTTTGATAGAGCGAGAGGAAGTAACTTAAGCGAAGATGAGACTGACTTTGGAAGAAGTTTGATGTTGAGAAAAATTGCGCCATTCCCAGTGAATTTTATTGCCAGTATTCTTAAAATAGTCTCTACCATAGGAGAAGAGATCAAGTGAGAATCGACTCTCTGAATGATAAGATATTATACATGTGTGCTTGGGCGTATGTATAAATGTATATCAGCGTGTATCCATATGAACATATACATGTATATGCATGTAAAAATGTATATATGTCAACCTACACATGCATAGATATGCGTATGCATTACCAGGTATTTTTTAAGATGACTTAGGTTTGATTTTTTTACCCAATTGTCGTCGGCTCCTACTGAAGCCGAAACATTTAAGTCATTCATTGCGACTGGAGAACTTATTTATTTTACAGTCAATATTTTTTTATCATATTAGTTTAAGTTTGTAAATAAGTTAATTTTTCATTCTTTTTCGATTGCCCCTAGGATAGATTTTTAGCGAGTGTACACGTTTTTAGGGAGGGACCAAAATACACGCATCACATATTTTTCCTTATGATTTAACGAATATGTTGTTTGCGTCTTTACTTGTCCGTCTTTCTAACGTTTGGAAAGGATAGCCGCCCGTCGAAGCGGACAAGGTTCTTCTTAAACTCTCTGCTGGGCTCTGCCGAAGAGAAGTAACTTTGCACGATCATTCATGAAACTGAGAGAACTATCTTTCGATAGCAATCAATCTCTCCATGATGGTTTCGGTGACGGAGCTAAGTCAGAAAAAGCTGCATCTCTTCTCATGCAATGGAACTACGACGGACCCTTAACTATACGGGATATTAGTTGCCTGTTGGTCAGTCCTCGGGTTACTCTAACCTATACATTAGGTTAATCACAAGAAGTAGGTAGAAATTTCCAGCGTCTCCTCATCGATTCTATTAAGATGCCTCATCCATTCCCTCAATAAGCAGTATCTACAACTTAAACATACTTCCGTTATGGAAAAATTTCGTTCCGCGAAAGATTATGCCACTCCTGTTAGCAGTACGGAGTGGAACATTGTATCGAAAGGGAGGGAATTAAGACCAATGGGAAATTAATACATGTACAAAACAGGGTATGGTCTTTTAAGAGTTATCCAAGCACCTGTTGGGAACCTTGTTTATAAAATAAACTTCCTAGCCAATCAAGTGAAGTGAAGTTCCTAGCCAATAGACGTCTATTGCGCATAGGCCTTCGAGGAACATTTATGACGTTCATTTTTAACTTAAGATATATGGGAATGACTCCATACCTCTCGTCTAGGAGGGTACTGTTTAAATGGTGGTCTATTTCGTGAAGTTTAATGGAAGTGTTGAAAAAGCTAGTTTTAAGTTCTAAGGTTTGGCTCAGCACTCTAAGCAGGTTTAGCATGTATTCTTCAGATTTCAGATGTCCACAAAATGTTGCTAACCACTGTAAGCCATTCCTTTATGCTAGCCTGTGCTATGATGTAGAATTTTGTGTCAACTGAAAGAATCATGATCATAGTGAAATTAAGTAGAGATATTTCACGACAGGTAAAAGAAAAGACGGGTCAAAGTGGGAAACGAGACCGGTGGAGATGTTCTTTTTCTTCTAAAGGATAAGTCTCGACATTGTTCAACCTTCCCTTCCTCTGCATTTTTTGTTATGTTTTTAAAACTCATTAAATGTGATTAGAAGCTAAGTAAGTTAGAATTCCACTGTAAACTATTATTTTGGTCCAGGGAGTTGTCAACCCCAAAAGTTGTGATTTTCTTGAGCTGTTATAAATAGAATGAATAAAAGAAATGTTGTCTACTTTATTTTCTTCAATTTCAAAGAATGATAAATCCTAAACTATACCAATTTAATGGTTGTAAGATATAGAGAAACTCAATTCGTATAAACACACGAATCAAATAAGTGACATGAAGAATATTCATGCTTTTGTATTGCGGCATGAATTTTTAGGGTTTTCTTGCTATTATTCGGTTTGCGACAGCAAATGCGAATAATTCTTTTACCTCATTGTCTCTAAATGTTTGAGGTTCACTATGTAGCACAGTAGGGAGGTAATCTAATGAAATTAATTTGTATGAACTATATTCTAGTCGCTGTTTGACTTTTTGTATCTTAATTCTTGCATTAAAAATGATGATGAGAGGTATCAACCGCTTTTCATCGCTATTTCCACAACTTCTGTTCTCTATTTTTTTATGGAAGGTTTTGAAACACTCCAATGCTGGAAATGTTGACTAATCGATTGAAAGTATAATGAAATAAATGAAAGTGAATTAAATCGAAAGCAATCGACTTGTTACACTCATCGTGAGTACTGCTGCTATTGATATTTTGAATTTGGAGAATCGAGGTAACTGCTGGGATCTCTGAATAGGAAGACGAAAGAAAAAGTAATGGGAGGTAAGTTTCTGGGTTAGAACACATGTTAAGAGAAAAGATGGGATCCTGAAATGGGGAACAAGGTTGAGTCGAAGTTAATGAAAGATTTAAGCGAATATATTTATTTTTAATATCTATACTCATCAAGATTATCTTCTATCTGTGGTGTTATCTTTCCTGTAATGGTGCTCATTAAAAGGCCGGAGTAGCAATATCCAAGGAAGGAATTGTCCTGCAATATTTTGTGAAACTTTTTTTTCGTTTAAAATTTATTTGGTTGTTCGTTTCCATTAATTAATTCTTTCTATTGGCAGTGAATCTCAGTTCTTTTGAATTTTACATTATAATCCTCAATTTGTCTGCCTCCACGCCACTGAGGTATTTGTATGTGCGGGCAGAGTGTTGCAGGACACCTTCATTGCCCTTTCAAATAGTGATAGGTTTGAAGACTGACTTGAAATAGAACATGTTGAATTATTAATTTAAGTTTTATAAACGTTCTTATATTGATGTTTTTCATCCTCCCTTCAAACTTTAAATGAAGAGCAAGTGCATTAAATAATTTCCAGCCCATTGAGTGTTAAGTGTCCTTATTCGGTTCCAATATTAAGACGACACGAAAAAAGGCAGTTAAAATTGTACATCACTTATTATAATCATCTTCTTCCACCTTTCCTACAGATTATTTCAAAAGACTCATCATAGGTCATTTTTAAATCTTTACAGCGTAAAATTAATGAAATGGCGGTTCTGCTCGCCAAATGTATCCTCTTTAATAAAGGTATATCGTCTTCTTGCCTACCACTCCGTTGCGGAAGATCAATAAATGTTAAAATTGAATTGAACTTTTACTTGTCCCAATTATGTAAGCATCACTATTAGGGGAATCCGAAGAGGAAGGGGGTAGGGCCTTTATTCATCTCTGTATCGTTTTGCGAGCTAGCAATAGTAGGTGTATTTACTTAAGCATTCCCCCCCAAGCAATTACATCCTCGCTCAGATATTTTGTCAAAGTCTTAGGAAAGATGAAGGACTTTCTTTGTCTTTGTGTAGTTTGGCGATTTTCCATTGAAGGTAAATGTCTTACAGTTATTGATAGCTTCTAAACTACTCTATTTGATTAAAACGGTTAGGAAAGTGTATTTTAAGGTAGTTAAATTACTTACTCTCATAGCGTTGGTAGTTCGATAACCTAAAGGTCGACTGGGGGGGGGAGGGGTCGGGGCACCACCAAAATGTTTTTTTATCCGTTATTTTAAGAAAATCGACAGACAAGAATGATCGACTGAATCTATAAACCTTGCTATTTAGGCTATGATTAACAGGAAAGAGGAATAGAAAATAAAAAACTAACTCCACATTATTCGAGAACAAAGAACTTCAAAGTGAAAATAGCAGAGCGAAGAAAAGCATCAATAAAGATTAGGTGAAAAAACGAAGAGCAAAGAGCGACCACAAATGAGTTAAGAAATGCGAAAAACACGATGATAATTCTAGAGATGATGGTAGAGATGACTCTGGACCACAACTCCTTTGCTATACAAAGGACACTTGAATCGATAGGTGCAGAAAATAACGAAAATAATTTGGTAGAGGTTATTGGATTGGAATAGGAGGGCCATATCTCGCCGTTTGTTTTCTCAGATTCGCGTAGGAGTTGCTGGCATAATGATAGCTGGGTCAGATACTTAATTATTTCTGGTGTCTGGTTGATGGACCAAAAAACCTCTGCCAGAAAAATCAACATCTCATTCATACCAGTGTTTGGTAATACCTTTATTAGCTGCTCTATACTTTCAATTACAAGGTAATTTTAGTAATTTAAGGCCATTTTTCCTACAAACTATTGCTCATGAACCATGATTGAGGTTAATTTGTTATTCCTGTCTTGAATTATATCCAACAACCAACTTTCTCGAAATTTGTTTAGCACTTACTCTCCTTGTTAGTATTAACAAATTTGCTTCTAACTTGTCTTGTAATCTTCAAGTATTTGTGATTTTTAAATTTTGTTTTACATAAAACTGCTCTGTTGGGAGATTTGATTAACCATTTATTTTACTATTTAACTGTTAAAAATTCTTCTTGTAATAGTATTTAATGTTAAACTTTCCACACTATAGTGGCAGACTAGAAACATCCAGGTTCCAGTTTCATATTCTAGTTAGGGTTTGGTTTTTGTGTTTGCTTAGGAAGGTTTATTTGTAAGAGTGTCTCATTGACAAAAATATGACATAAGACATAATTATTTTATGAAGATATGGATTCACATTGTCAATTCATTCACACAAGATATGGTTTAACATTTGCACTACGTCATCAATACAAACTTGAATGATCTCAAAGATATTGTCCAAGGTATAGTAATAAATGCAGATGCCATTGCTGGATAATATTTTATCAAAGTTATTTTGTCAAAAGCTGGGTTTTTGTTCCAAATGATTCCACAGCTGATAAGAATTTTCAAGTACAGGTTAGTAGAAATAAGAGATTAATCTAAAATTTTAACAATAGTTCTTGAAGACATGAATATTTTTTGAGTAAATATTATATTCAGTNACCGCCTGAAATTAGGACAACAAAAATGGAGAAAGGTTTTAAAAGTTTCTGCTCATCAAAAGGGAATATTGGTGGTCAGATTGAAACACAAGAGAGGTGACACTGCTGCTCTCCATTCACAAAGTTAAAATAATATATGTAGAGAATTAGTAGCGGTTAACATTTACTGCTTAGAGGTTTAAAAATGCTCCAAGAGTTATGCTGGGGGTTCGTGCCTTCCCCTTTTTTGACAAAAACAGGAAAAAAGGGAAAGGAAACTGATTAAAGGATTTGAATATCACCTCTGAAAGTCTGTTTGCAGGCTGTTGGCATTAAAATTTCCATTATGGCATGCATATCGATAAAATATTTCTGTTTTCACCATTCGATGCTTGAAAGATGTAGCTATGCCCAATTTGCTTCTATGCTTAGTTTATTCAAACCATATTGGAGGAAAAATTAGAAAATACATGTAAAATGGATCATATTCGTTGTAGTGATGAGAAATTATGAGAAAATTGCGTTACAACCTTCTCCTATAGATTTTTCATTCATGGACGGGGAAAAGACCATGTCGTCCCCGACGCCCTATCGCGCATTTATTTCGTTGGTACTCCGAAATGGCAAGGGAAAGAAATTACGGATCCTTGGTACCTGGAACTGCATAAAGGACTCTCCGGACACCCAGAAAGCTTCCCGCGTTATACCTTGGTCGAAGATCTTGTCTATTATCATAACCCGGCGCGAAACTGTGTCCCGAAGTCTCCTAGGTTGGTGGTTCCGCACGAACACCGTAGTGCTCTCCTAGAAGAGAATCACGATAATCCAACGGGCGGACATTTAGGACTCTACAAAACTTATAACCGATTGCGTAGGTTCTACTTTTGGCCCTC
This sequence comes from Ladona fulva, assembly GCA_000376725.2. Taxonomy (NCBI): domain Eukaryota; kingdom Metazoa; phylum Arthropoda; class Insecta; order Odonata; family Libellulidae; genus Ladona; species Ladona fulva. Next base: position 357,938 of record KZ308896.1, on the reverse strand, counting down.
GATGAAAGGAGATGTTTCACGTCACATCAAGCGGTGTAAATCGTGCCAGCAGTATAAAACCGAGCGGAAAAAAAATGCAGGGGAAATGCAACCGAAGGATCTAACGCCCCCGTGGTCCATCGTGGCAACGGATATTGTGGGACCTCTACCCCGTTCGCGGACCGGACACCGATACGTCCTCGTGTTTCTGGATACCGCAACGCGCTGGCCGATCGCGATTCCCCTCCGCCGCGTCACGTCAGAGGACGTAGCCAAGGCCCTACTCAATGATGTCATAAACCATTGGGGATGTCCGGAAGTTCTCCTTGCGGATAATGGACCTCAGTTTCGTTCGAAAATCCTGCGTCGCGCGTGTGAGGCGTATGGGATACAGCTTCTACACACCACCCCTTATCATCCGCGTGCGAACCCCACCGAGCGGTGTATACAAACACTGAAAACAATGATTGCGATTCACTGCCGCGGATCGCAGAAAACATGGGACGAAAACATTCCTCACTTAATGTTCACGCTCCGGACCGCCCGACAGGAGACCACGGGATTCTCCCCCGCTTACCTAAATTTAGGGAGAGAATTAAGGGCTCCAAACGAGGCCTTCAGGGAGCTATCGGACGCCAACAGAGCCCCGTTCGAACCCTCCTCCTACCACCAAAATCTGAAGGACCGGCTCACAAAGTGTTATGATTCCGCAAAAAATCAAATGCGACAAGCGAGCCAGCGGCAAGCACGATATTTTAACTTACGGCGGAGAAACGTGGACTTCCCCGTAGGAGCACTGGTCTGGAGGCGTAACCACGTCCTTTCTGACGCAGCTAAATCTCGATCGGCCAAACTAGAGCCAAAATTCATCGGACCATTCAAAGTGCGACGAAAAGCGACCCCGACCGTCTATGAATTGGAGACGCTGCGCGGGAAGGCTGCAGGTGCCATTCACGTAGAAGACATACGTTCCTTTTTTTAATTTTCTGTACTTTGTCTTTTCTAGGAGGGGAGTGGTGTAACGAGTCCTTTCGACCGTTTGTCTCGCCGGTCGCGAGAGCGCGCTCTCGCGCGCGAGACCTCGCGGAGGAGGAGACAGACAGGCGAGGGACTGGAGACACCGAGGCATTCTCTCGGTCGCAAGTGTAGCGACTACATTAAAATATTTACTTCGACTCAGTTTTTTTATTTTCAACTCCGCCTACCTCGGCGGTTATTCTCCCGACCCTGCCGGGCTTGTTACAATTATGTTGAAGCAAATTAATTTTGAACTTATATCCCAAAATATTTCTCTTGTTCAGTGGATGATTGTCTTCCCTTGGAAGTCAGTGCACTTTTTTGCAAATCTCCAAATAGCTTAAGCACGTTTCCTGAAGACATTCACAAAAGAAACGACTTTTCATTCTTTATCTTTTGGAACTCTATGACCTGCTATGACCATATTTCTACGAGCGCTTCGTGTTTTCAAAGAAACTAATTTGCCAGTTCGATGAGCTCCTTCGTGAAAACGTTTAGCTAATTTGATTTTATCTGAAGTTAGCTTTAACCCCTTGGTGGTTGTAACTTCATCTGACCTATTATGGAGCATTATGAGGGCTACGGTAGTTCCGATTGTAATGTATGGAAGAGGAATTAATGCAGACGATTCTGGTTTAGAATCAAGTAATTCTGAGGACACAATCTCTGATTCCGTTGATGATGCTTTGCAAGTCATAGTCTAAATAGTTTACTTTTTTATGGGTAGAGGAACCATTAGGGATTTAGGGGTCGAGAAACCTTCCATAAGATCTCAAGTGGTCAGGACATTGATGGAGCTACTAATGAATATGGGGTATCGATTGACAGTGAATAATTTTGTGATACATATGGCTTTGTAGCCATACAAAGAGTAGAAAAAGAATACCGCCTGAAATTAGGACAACAAAAATGGAGAAAGGTTTTAAAAGTTTCTGCTCATCAAAAGGGAATATTGGTGGTCAGATTGAAACACAAGAGAGGTGACACTGCTGCTCTCCATTCACAAAGTTAAAATAATATATGTAGAGAAAAGGGGAGAAACAAACTAAAACATAAGGTTGTGGCAGATAATAATTTACGTTGGAGGGAGTTGATGGAGTAGATCAACATTTAATAACTATTCAATCCCAAGAAAGAGAAGGAAAATATTACTAAAATATAATGATATCAAACAGAGCCATTTGGCATTTCTCGTTTTGCTTTAAGAAAAGGAAGGGAGAAAGATGAATCTTGGATATAAATAAGAGTTAGTAGAGAAAACTATTGAAGGAAAACTATCGTAGGGTTGCTTCTCGGAAATTTGCTAGGCAGCCCGCAACACCACACGTTTCGCCGGCTAACGAAGACCCATTTCCTTCAAGCGATCCCATCCAGAAACAAAAAATTGGGCGGAGGTAATCCTCAACGTAAGCATTTCTAGTGCTCTCAGAAAAGATACGCAAGTGGGGAAAAAGGAATGATAGGAAACAAGGTATTTCTGCCCTGATACCGATGCGGCACTGTGTATAAAACCATATTTTCGATAATGTCAAACGAAAGAAAACGTAAAAAGTGATGAAAAGGTAATACTTTTACGTATATCATATCTATGCAATGTCTTAACATTTTTTGTTTGCGTAAATTCAATTAATTTTGAAGATGTGAATTTCCAAAAAAGGGACTGTCAAAAAACGTCACTGATAAAAATGTNTGAGTTCCGTCAACGAAGAGAGAGAAATCAGTTAAAGAGTAATGCACAAAGGCGAATGGATTTTTGCTTCGTTTACCCACGTATGCATCATTATCGACCATAGCAAAAAGTAGCGTGGTTGGAAGGGTGCTTAAAATTACAATATCATGACTTATCGACTTACTTCTTGTGGGGACTGTGAACGACTTTACTTCCACTCGTTTATATGTGTAAATTGCACTGGATGTGTCTGTTAAGACTTTAGGGTGTGCCATCAGAATCCTCAGACTAATAGTATAGTGTGTTACGTTGTAACGAGTCCTTTCGACCGTTTGTCTCGCCGGTCGCGAGAGCGCGCTCTCGCGCGCGAGACCTCGCGGAGGAGGAGNCCGTTTGTCTCGCCGGTCGCGAGAGCGCGCTCTCGCGCGCGAGACCACGCGGAGGAGGAGACAGGCGAGGGACTGGAGACACCGTGGCATTCTCTCGGTCGCATGTGTAGCGACTACATTAAAATATTTACTTCGACTCAGGTTTTTTATTTTCAACTCCGCCTACCTCGGCGGTTATTCTCCCGACCCTGCCGGGCTTGTTACAACGTGTAATGTAGCATCTAAGATTTTCAACATGGATACGTTTTCATCATCTTCCAGTATGTAAAAGCTAGGCTTTGCGAGAGATAATTTTATGCCGAGGGTTGCACCACCAATTAGATAAAGTGACTGAGAAAAAATATCCCCATGTAACTTTCCAACCAATTGTACCACCTTGCTATTTGCAAACAAATTCCTCCGCTTTGTAAACCCCACATTTGCATCATCCTGTTTATTGATATTGTCCCCTGTATCGATCACCCATCCATCGCATGCCAAATGACTTTCGACGGATTCCTTAGAATAGTTTAATAAATTTTCAAAATACGCGGCAGTAGGCATAGTGGTCATCTGAGGGCGTAACCTGCGTACCGTTTATGTACACATTACATTGATCGAATAGGGAATGTAAAATGTTGTTTACCACACCAGGTTGTTTATTAACATTACCACTAAGATTGGATCCATCTGCTTTACACAATTTTACCAGTAGTTTCAATTCAATTGTAGCCAAATCAATGTACGGGTCCATGGAGGTAGATATGGAGAATTCTAAACTTGATTGATTATCCAAGGATGAAAGAGTTTCATACGGCACCGTTCGACTCCCAATAATGTAATGTAATAATGACTCCCAACAATCGTTTGCACCGGTGGATGTTGAAACAGATCCAGAGGCGAAAGCATAACCTCCTTCTCTTCCATGGTTAAGAAAATATATCAGCCGATCTCTTCCCCCTACGCTTCCTCTTACCCAAATGATGTTTAAGCATGGTATGCCTTCCTTTTATCCCCTTATTCCTCACCCGAAGTCCATCCCCACTCATGCGTTTTATTTTTTCTTCCGCTTTTCTTTTCAAATTTTCCCCCACCTCATTTAAGCGAGTGCTCAATATGTCCTTGACCGGTTTCTTCCCGATATCCGATAAAATACCAACACCTGCGCTAGCCGCCTCTTTCCCCAAAGTTTGCAATCCTGTTTGGAATAATGGTCTAACAAAGCTCCATATACTGCTGAAAAAGTTTGATAATCCTCTCCCTCTCTGAAATCTATAACTAGCACTATAGATGGGTCCTAATTCACCACCGCTTTGTTTTGTATAATATACGACGTAACGATGTACGTCACTTGCCATCTTAACCGTAAACGAGAGCAGCAACTATTGCGATACTCTTATAAAGTGTAAAACTAAGAGGGACGGTGTGTCGTTGTTGGAAAATGTGAGAGGTACTCCTTCCCCATCCGTCAACAAAATCTCAATCCTTTCCAACTCTGCCCTTTCTACTGTAATGTAATATGGGACGTGAAATATATGATGGTTTTTATTACCCACATCCACAATTCTCAGACATCTACTCAATGAATCACCAAACGATAGAGGTTGAATTATAATGGTATATACGAAAATATTCCTCGTAGGATGGCTATCGCTCTTTAAATGATCACTCAATTCCGCAACGGCCGCGCCTAATCTTTTGATATCATTCGTTATTATCCTTAAATCGTTGGTTAGCGATTTATATACCCAAGTCGTCGTAGATTTTTCAAGTTCATTTGGTTTGGGTGCATTTGGATCCCTGGTATAAGCTGGGGATGGTTCTAGGGGCGGTTCTATTTCATCTATGCGAGAAGTATCCTTTTCCGTTAAATCCCGGTATTTATGTAATATAAAGGCGGCATGTTGTAGGTCATAAGATATACGTCGCCGAGATTCTAGTTTATACTGTGATAGCGTCTCAGTTATTAAAGCGGTGAAAGATTCGTACACTCCTGGCAGTATTGTGTATGCAACCCACGGCGATCGAATCTGCACTCTGATATCGAATGTATGTTCTCCCAAGCCATAATAGTCCGCAAAATGCGTAAGCTCCGGCGGAAACATTGAACAATACACCCAATGACTAATGCAAGACAATTTTTTTTCTGCATCAAGTTTAAGGAACGGTGTTAGCAATGCCTTGGCGATAGTATTATATTCACCGGGGGAAATAATAAACAAGGATCCATCAGCTAGTCTCACCCTAACACTATCAGCAGCTATCTCCTGACGTAAGGGAGGATGAATAAACTCTACCAAACCCACCTTCCATTCCCCCTCTTTCAAAATAATCCATTGCGAAAGTTTAGTCCAAAAATGTGCGGTGGTATTCTCTTTGAAATAATGCCTCGAGCTATCGCTGGGGAGGTATAAAAAAAACGTATCCGAAAACATAGACATTACCAATGACGTCTCCTAAAGTGTAAGATTAGAATAGAGGGAATATTACCACTAGGAAATGGTATCTTTTCCCCAAATTGATCCGCGAAAAAAATTTCGATGCTTTCTATATCAAATGTATCTAGAGGAAAGTAATACAGAGGATTGAAAATCTGATGTCTGGTACTCGAGTCTACAATTCTTAGACATCTACTGCGAGAATCTCCAATCAATTGGGGCTTTATGATATTGCAGTAAACGAAAATATTTATCGGTAGCGTAGTAAACCTACCACGTGTTTCCCCCGCTTCATTTCTCGTCCTATTATCACGTATATGTGGTGGAAATGAAATTTCTGCCAATCCCACCTCCCAATTTTCATCATCCAGCGTAATTCTTTGCTCTAATTTTGTCCAAAAGTGGGAAATTGTGTTCTCTTTGAAATACGACTTGGAGCTATTACTCGGTAAAAAGACACAAAAACCATTCATCGTAATGTTTTCAACGCACTTGCTTTCACCCACAAATTAAAGGATTCTGGATACCCCATCCACTTCACCAAATATTCCCAACCGCGACCTTTCCTACGTCGTTTTATTATTTTCTCAATTTTAAACTCTGTCTCTTCCGATACATCAGTTTTACTCAATTCCGGTTCGTAGAAAGAGCCCACGATTGGTTCACCGTTCAAATCCACTAATTTATACGTCGGAACCCGATTCCCACGAAGTATCGATTCTATTCTGAAAATCTCGGTGGTGAAGTTGGGTTTATAACCTTTTTTAAAAGGCATTTGCTCCTTCGAGATTCTCACGTGATCCCCGACTGAGAAACGAGGCGACCTTGGACGTGTTACAACTTGACTCAATCTAATTTTAAAAGCATTTCTGTGATTGACACTTGCTGGAGAAACCGCAATTGAAGAATGAATCGAGTTGTTATAAGCTTGTATTAGTTTTGGTAATACAGCAACATAATTAAAGGTGCTTTACTGCGTAAAGTATTTGTAAATTTTGGTTTTTAAAGTCCTATTGAATCTTTCTACCACTGCCACCTTCACATCTGGGTTATTTGTTACGTAATACTTGGTTCCTTTCGGAGAGAGGAACGCTTTAAACTTTTTATTATTATATTCGGTACCCTTATCAGATTGGATTTTTAAAGGCTTGCGCTGTTTGAATATCGATCAAAAAGCCTTGATGATTTCATCGGCGGATTTGTTTTTCAATGGGATGGCTCATGCGTACCTTGAGAATAAATCTATCACAGTTAAAATATACATATATCCTCCATTGTATTTCTTTAATGATCGCATATCATTCAAATCGCATTGCCATGTTTCATCTATATAATCCACCATATAAACGTTTCTCTTAAACTTTTTGCGTATCGGGCGATGTAATGTTTGAGCATCTTGAAAATTTAACCACTCCTTTATTTTCTTTAGTGAAACACGTTTTCCTGAAGATTCCCACAGCTTTCGGGTGGTGGAGGAACTGGCTGAGTGTGACGGATCATTGTAAATCTTGCTCAAGGGTGAGGTGTCCATGGAACCTTTGGTTTTGGTATTCTTTCTGATCGTCTGGGAAGACTTCTTGGGGTTGCCACGGTAAATCTGGCCGGTTTTGCGGGTTTTATTGGGACCGATTCTATCAATTTTTGCGAGCGATCCAACCTTTTCATAAACTTTTCCCATTGCTTATCTATTTCCGCCTGTTCTACCCTTAGTTTATGTATAGGATTTTCAACCAGTTCCGTTGATGGTTCCACTTTCGAGACTTTATCGACCCTTCTATCGGGGTATTCGTTTACATTTTTTAATAGCAATGGTGTTGTCAATTATCGGAATGCTAATGGGTTTTTTATCTTCGGCTATCGTCGATAAATAATTATCTAAGATACGTTTATAGCGATTCCACTTTTGATCAGTTGGCAACCTTTTCTTATTTAATATCGTACGCATTTCCCTTTCGAGGGATGACTTACGCTTATTAGCGACTTCTCTATTGAAAAGATTAGGACTGACTAATAACATCTTTTGCAGACTCATTTTAAAAGACTTCCTAAAACACCGCTAAGCATGGAGCCGAGGAGCATAGGTAGAAAACCACCTTTTTGTAAAAGAATCTTTCGTTTTTGTCTCAACGCACGTTTCCTATCACTCAATGCCCTCAACGCACAACGATGTTTACCAAGCTTCTTCTTTAATACGGGACTGACTTTATGATTACCGTTTAAAACATTCATGCAACACTCGCATAAGGCTTTTATAAAATCATCGTCCGCTGTTTTTATAATCGCGCTCCGTAGCTTTGGTTTCGCAACTTTTAATGCATGTAATAAATGCTTATTGGACTTCAACCGTTTCATTTTCAATCATATGTGCGGGGGTGTACACTACCGTTATCTCATCTGGAAAGATGTTTGTCTGAAATCTAACACAATCGCTCGTCTCTTGAGTGTTGTCTAACAACAAATAGCCGAATGCCTTAGATGTTGCTTCCTTATATACTCGCAACAGCTCACTGGGTTTCTCCGGATACACCTGTCTAGCCAGGTGACCAAACTGTAATCGATCTCTAGGATTTTTAAACGCTACAATGTACTTTGCGTTCAAAGAAATGTTTCTCGATTGCGCGGATTGGTAGAAAATATTTTGCGTAATTAAGAAAACCGACACATTAAAATGATGGCTTCCTCTGGTAAAAAGTCGACACATATCCTTATTATAGCCACCATCGACCATAAAATCATCGACCACGTATATTGCCGGATTACCGCTAGAATCTTCGATGGAGGGTATTTCGTGTTGGAATCGCACTCGCGACGAATTAATGTTCGGTTCGCTTCCCGGGCTACAACACCAAACGATCTCGTCAATGTCATGATCAATCATATGTTCTAGATTTTCCAGGAATTTCGTTACGAACGTGGTCTTTCCGCAGCCCGAAGGACCTGCGCAAATGCAAGTAAAGGGATCCTTCCAGGCTAACGTCATGATTAACTCTGGAAATTTTAATTCGGGATCGAGCATTTAAAGTTTCTCAAGTTTCAGGAAACGCCTCATCGTGTGTTCTCTTTCTCGGCTTCCAGGCTAACGTCATGATTAACTCTGGAAATTTTAAGATCCTTTTATATATAAATCCTTTTATAGATAAATTTTAAATTCCTTTGCCAGCTCCACCTAGAAGGAATGTTTCGTCCGAACTCTCCACAAGATGTTGAAACAGAGGAAGCGATAGAGGACTCCTTCCAAAGTATCGTGAATGCAGAGACCCACGAAAATCCAGCACCACCATTGGATATCGAGGACATTGCTTATCTAGTGAAGAGGGTCCCAATGAATAAAGCTCCAGGGGAAGATGACATCACCGATCCTCAACTACGGCAACTCCCAATAGCAATACCTCCGGGAAATCTATCGAAGCTCCATCAAGATGTGCTACTTTCTGACCCGTTGGAAAGTAGTAGGAATCTGCTGCATTCCCAAGCAGGGGGAACCGCCATCAGACCCAGCATCCTACCGCCCCATCTCTCTACTGAACAACATGGGGAAGATGCTGGAGAGACTTCTGCAGTCCAAAATACAGCAGATCGCAGAGGAGAAAGAGATCATCCCGGAAGAACAATTTGGGTTTAGGGAGAAGCCCTCAACCGAACTCCAGCTTGTCCGGTTCATCGGCGTCATGGCGAGATTTGATGACAAGGAAATAACAGCAGCCGCCTTTTTTGACATACAAGCTGGTTTTGACAAGGTCTAGCATACAGGACTCCTCCACAAGATGATGAAGATCGAATTCCCAATCGCGTGCATGAAAATGGTTAAGTCCTTTTTAGCTGGATGCACCTTCTCAGACATCTGGGGGACAGTGGTCTCTCCTCCAAGACCCATTTATGCTGGCGTACCCCAAGGCTCGGTCCTTGGACCCTTGCTTTTCAACTTCTTCACGCACGACATACCAAGAGACTTTGGGAGACATGTGGAGATAGGTCTATATGCAAACAACCTCGCCATGTTCACCTCCTCCGTTAACAAGGAGCAAGTCATCTGATACCTCCAAAGGGTGGTGGATGAGATGGAAAGCTATTACAAAAAATGGAGATCCAACTTGAATTGGGAGAAAACTAAAGCACACTTCCAACTGTATAAGTGAGCTGAGCCGAGGCTGCATTTGGAGCTAGATGACCATGTAATACCCTGGAACCAGGAGGCAACATACTTTGGGCTATGGCTTGATGCAGGGCTGACATGGAAACACCACACAACATATGTGAAACTTAGGATGAGGGGAGCGAACAGAAGGCTGTGTCCCCTTTTCACTAATAGCCGAATTCCCCTAAGGAAGAAACTCATGGTGTACAAGTCCTGCATCAAGCCTATAGCAGCCTATGGAGGACCCCTATGGAGCTCAGCTGCCACATCAAGAATGAAGACCATCGAAGCAGAGCAGAACAGAGCGCTGCAGAACTGCCTGGGGATCCCAACATTTTCCTACACCCACAGCGCCTCCATCCGAGCAGAGACCAAAACGGAAGAGCTGGCCGAATACTTAAGAAGATGAGCAAAGAAGTTCTTCATTTCAGCAAGCTGAAGATAGTAGCGGATCTGCTCTGTAATGAACCATGTCCCGGGGACTCCTACAAAAGGCCTCCCTCGACAAGGCGCTCTGGCCCGCCTCTAAATGTCGCATAATGAGTTAGCATTCTGCGACAAGGGTCACATCAAGTTAAGAGAAGAAGGATAAGAAAAGAGACTTAGAATCCAACATGGAAGGAAAGTCACTAAGGACCCCCCACATCAAAAATATGGGGTCAACCAAAAGAAGCGTACCCCTGCCACACGCCGAAAGGCGGCTTGCAGGGTACTAATGTAGATGTGGAAGCGTCGGCAATGTGTTGTTTTTCTCTCCACCCTGCATGCATATACGTGTTGAATGGTTAATAAACACAAACGTGAGACCTAGGAAGTTTCCTAATGCTTTTGAATAAATTGTAACTGGTTCGAATAATTGCAATTCATTGGTTAAGTCCCACTTTGAATAGTGACATTGTGTACCAAAATTTATCTAAAGAACTATCTAACAAGTTGCAGGATAGCCAGAATGTATCTGTTTGATTTATATTTAACTTTAGAAAATACGATCATATTTCAGATGCAATTAAGAAAATATCTTGGATCAAATTTGAATATTGTCAAAGACTTTGCGTTCTCAACGAATACAGTGTCTTAGAAACACAAACACCTGCATACATCTTTTCTGAATTTGTCACCTTAGAATCCATCCATAATTGCAATACTAGAGGCAAAAACAACCTCCTCATTCCAAATCACAAACGAAAATGTTTCATAAATCCTTTGTAGTTACTGCTATTAAGTTATGGAATGCCCTTCCTCATAATAATAAAACCTCCATTTCTGTATGCACTTTCAAGAAAAAATGCATCTCATCTTCTAGAGCAGGGTTTCCCAAAGTGTGTTCTGCGGAACACTGGTGTTCCACGAAGAGTTTTTAAGTGTTCCTTGGAAACTTACAAAGAATAATAATTCTTGTATGAATTTCAGTTTTGAATTAAGTTACAACATATTTTAAAAATCAGGGGCTCTTGATTATATGAGAAGATTGTGCTTTCACTGAACCCTTGACTCTTACTTTAATGAAATCAATTATTACTAATATTTATTGACAGAAAAAGTAACCCAGGTGTTCCGCTGATATCATAAAATTGATAAAGTGTTCCGCCGTAGGAAAAGTTTGGGAAACTCTGCNGCCATAAACTATCTTTCGTGGTACGCGTAAATGTTTCATTATTTCAACGTTTTACTTTATGGAGACATACCATAAACTCATGCCAGAACCAATTGGTAGTTTTCTTTTCTTATTTTCTATGCGTCAGAATTTTGTATCATAAATTTTTGTGAGTACTTTATCAATTTGCTATTTATGTTTCCTGATCTTTCTAACTCAATTTGACTATACTATTCAGTGTTTTAATATGTCTTATGTAGTGTTTTTAATTTCTTTTATGCTTCTTAAGTAATATTTCCATTGAACATTATTACTTAAATTTGTAAAGAATTTAATTTTAGGATGTTTTTGTTTGAAATGCTATTTTTATAATTTTTTTATTGCTTTAATGAATTATTGTTACAGTACTGCTCAAGTGGTTTTTGTATACATACTTTCCTACACATCTTTTACCTTGCACTATCAGTAAGTTTGAGCAGGTTTTTAACACCCCCCTTCTCTGTGGGTGTTTTCCTGCTGTGGAGATAATTTTTCCTAAGTCATTACTTAGGTTTTTTACATCCACAAATTCTTCTTAGGTTTTCCTCTCCATCTCTATTTAAAAATTTATTCATGTTTTAATAATAACATTGACGACAGGTTAGAAGAAGAGGAGACTTTTTAGTATCCATTTCACCAAATAATAAAATCCTGGCTGTCCTTGACTGAAATCATCAGAATTTGGAATAAAATTTTCCAAACTTGGTGAGCCTGAAACTGGCTACAAAGGGAGTTTTATTGTAAACTGAGGTACTGATTCAACATTTACTGCAACAGAAACTTCTCATGGAATCAAAACATCAACAATAGTGATAAAGCTGGTAAAACATTTGTTTGCATACGGCTTTTTTTGTGGATGGACAATTATTATAATTCACCTTACTTTGTAAAATTTTTATTGAATCACCATGTAAATTAGGAACATGTGGATATCTAGTGAAAATGTTCCAAAGGAAGTAAAACAACCAAGTTAAGGAAAGGACACATTGAAAGTTTGAGAAAACATTATCGTTATGAAGTGGAATAAAAATCTAGTTACATTTATTTCAACCTTCCATAATAATAACTTTCCTGAGAAGGATGGAAAATATTAACCTCTTTGTATTTTAGAATATAATACAACAATGGGAGAAGTAGATACGAAAGACCAAAAGCTTCACACAAACTTCTTAAATCTAAAAATTCTAACAAATGATACCTCAGGTTAACTAGGGGACTTGGCTCTTAGAGGTAATCCCAGTAAAAGATGCATAAGAAAGGATTGCCTTGTGCATATTATTCTCTATTGGTTAGAAGTATGGAAAATAGCGTCCTCCAAAGACTTTGCATTGGGCGCATGTAATTGTAATGACAACTCAATCGTCCCGACCACCTCACATGCTGGATCCGGTACTATATGCTACAAATATACCAGTTTTCCGTAACAGCTTTCAAGAATGCGAGCTAAGATATCCTCAATCTCACAATCAGCGATTAAGGATGATTTAGATTAACCGAATGAAACCAGATCGTACTTCTACTTACTGTACATTCCAATTCAAGTAACGTAATTAAAAGGTTGTTATAACGAAATAAAGAACAACCAAAAAGATTTCTGCCACGGACATTACTTCAATTACTGGACCGAATAATTTTAAATGCGCGGCTGACCGCCACTACCCCGTCCCCTTACTCTAAGGCTCTAAGGTCTACCCCAATCGAATGTCATTTGTGAGAAGTGCACTAAGAGCTGAAAGGCGTGCGAAGCTGATTTCCGGGCCTTCCTTCACTTCCTTTCTTTATAGCCAATGATCAAAATGGCTGCCCTAGTGTACGGAATTCGGAATGCTCTAGTTAGGAGCTCAAATATTATTTTAAGCACTGGATGCCGAGCATCAGTAATAGGAATTCAGAAATCATTACACACGAAAGTCCTCAAACCAAAATGTTCAAGTTCTCTCCTTTCGGTAAAAGTGGTATGTTAATTCTGGTGCCCTAACGATTTATTGTATGCATTCTGTTGCTATGTTCATTTAAAATTACGAAATTATATTTTAAGGGGATTAATAATCAATTTTGCATAGATTACATTGAAGAGGATTGTTTTGCATAAAAGTAGCCCTAAGAGTGATTCCAAAAATTGGGTACATTTTTCATTCATGTAGAATCCTGCATTACGGCGAAACTTCGCCGTTGCAAAGCCTTCTTTGGACGACGTACGAGAGCGAGTATTGAGGGTTTGCAAGGAGTATGACAAAATCACTGCCGACAAGGTACATATTTTGTAATTGTCAAGTGCTTTTTTTTCCCTTCTTTTCAGAGAACTCGACTACCAATAAGACTGTACAGCAGTAAGGATCCTATGACCCTCGAACTGATTCGAGACAGAGTGTTATTAGTCCTCAAACTCTATGATAAAATCGATCCTAAAAAGGTATATAGATTAATAACAATAGAATTTGACTCTTAAAATATATGAAATAGTTGAAGAATTTATTATTCATATTATCAAGTTTTGTTTGTGTATCACTATAAAAGTATTCTTTAATATTTACTCATTACTACTGCCGAGCTCTCTCTGCTTAATGACCTGTTTCATTTTATTAGTTTTATTTTGTCGGTTTATACTAAGTATTAACTTATGTCTACTGCTGGTCGAAGGAATCTTAAGCTTTTGCTTTACGGTTTGACGAATTTATTCCGGAAACTTATTCAGAGAGTGATTTATTTTTTGCATTTTAATTAGTTTTAGGGTTAGTTTTTTAGTAAATAGTTCAGTTAAGTCTCAAAATTTTATGATCTTTGGATTTGTGTCAACGCTTATACAATTAGTTCTCTTTTTGTTATGATTCTGAATCAGTTAATGTGTTATCTGATGTTATCAAGATGTATATCATACTGGTGTCAATAATACAAGGAATTGTTCAGATTTCAGCTCTTCAGTTTTTCCATTTTGATTCAAACCCCTGATGCTTCATTGCCCTGTTGTATTTCCTTCTTTAAAATTTGTCTTACTGTTTCAATATTCCAAAAATACTTGGGACTTCATTTTTCTAAGTTGCTTCTAAAGTAACTTCTCAGCAGATTCTCTTCAGGCAGCTTCTGTTTTCCGCATCAAAAGTTTCTCTGGTTTCTGATGTGACATCAGTACAGTAACTTAATACATTTTATGAACTCCTGTCAACATAACTTTTATAACTACATCATCATAATTTTTTCTTTATTAAAATGACTCATCTTAACATAATGGAATATCTTAAGGTAATGGTCCATGAGGACAGTTATTTGTCTGCCATTTTTAATATGATCATAGTTTGCATGCATCTGAGTAAGGAGGTCAGCATCATTTCCTATTTTCTTATCCTTATTTTGCATATCCATGCACTCATTTCTCTCGTCAGACGATTTCAAGTCTTGTTCCAGTGCATTAATTTTTTTGTAAGAAAGCTCACAATTTGTTGTGAGATTTGTGGTTATTCCAACAACCAAGTTGAGTTTTATCTCAGTGAGAAAACTTTTTCTCGGCTCTTTCAGAATTTTCGATGATATTAATATAATTGCACTCTTTGTGGGCTTGAATGTTCCCCTACATGATAACCAAAAGGCTGAGTGATATATCTGCTTATACTAATGATACCTGTACTATTCAGGATACCATTGAAGTTATCAATACAATAAATTATTAAATGAAAACTCCAACAGATGAAACCCATATTTTTGCTAGCTATGTATCAATAGATTATATTAAGTGGATTTTGGTTGGGTTGGCAGTTAGATTTTGTACAAAATCCTTTTAGGAGAAGTTTATATGTAACTGACCCCTTATCTAATTTAGTGTACTGGTATATATTGGTTTTATGATCATATATCTTTTTTATCATATATCTGTTAGCGAGGGAGTAAGAAGTATTTTCTAGGTGTTTTAAAGAACTTTGCATTAACAAGAATAGTAATAACATTTTAGAAACAAATCTTGTAAATATAATTTTGGGCTTTACATGTGATGCAGAGCGAGAATGTTCACCTTTTCGTTATAAATGACTAACTTGACTTGTTCTTTTAATTACTATTTATTTAGATACTTTTATATAACGTCTATTAATGTAAAGGGAGTTCACAAATTTGAGAATACTTGCTGTAATTTAAGTACTTCTCCAATCTTCTGGTTTGTCTTTTCTTAATCTGCAGCCAATCTTTGTAAATTCCTCTTCATTTTATCTACTTTATTTTTTCTAAATTATTTTCCTGTCCCAAACCTCCAATATGGACAACTTAGCTCAACTCAATCAAATTAATAACCTTTGCAAATAATTCCATTTATTAGCACAGTCTTTCAGGGTGTCCAGTGACCTGGAAAAATCAGGGATATTTATTGTGGAAAACTCTTGGAATAATAAGGGAATTTTTTCATTTTTCTAAAAACCCTGGAAATTGTATGGCAGCCGATTTCCTTTAGGGGTTAAACCGGCTTGGCTCTCGGTGGCCTTGGCATGAAATGTTGTCTGTAAGCCCATTTAAATACTTCAAACTTTGTTGTTTTACAATGTAACATTTCAAAGATTTGCTGTAAATTGTTACAAAGCGTTGAGGTTACCAAAGTGTCCTCG
Organism: Ladona fulva; assembly: GCA_000376725.2. NCBI lineage: Eukaryota > Metazoa > Arthropoda > Insecta > Odonata > Libellulidae > Ladona > Ladona fulva. The sequence goes on along the minus strand of KZ308896.1, from coordinate 342,113 downwards.
TTTCACTCGCATCTCGCATCTTGCTTGCCATAGATATTCTCTGTAACCAGCAATAAGCTTTGAGTGTAAAGAACTGTGGCTAAGGAGAAATTTTCTTGATAGTTTGCGTCTTCCGAAAAGTAAGTACTATTAGTTTGCTTACTAACACGATGTAGTTTTGACAGAGACGTGTCCATTCAGAGAAAGTATTGTGAAAATCGCGGAATATGTATCCTGATTAATTCATTCGGAACCAGGGATATGTCGTACTTAATAGATTGTAATCTGACCTTTAATGTTTACAATTTCATATTCTCAGAAATTGCCAATTGTTTAGAATCTGTTCCAAAAGGGTTGAAATTGATTTCATATTTCTAACTACGTTAATATTACAGGTATCCAAGTTTTTAAAGCTTGTAAGCTACCTTACCACTTTTTACTTATGATGTTGAATCATTCTCTACATGTTTTGTCAATGAAACAATTTACGTTAATAATATAGACATTTTATGTTAACACACCATGTGAAGCCACGGTGGCATTGCTGAATTTTGTTTTAGTATGCCTATGAAAAAGCATATCGTCACGCCAAACGGAAATATTTTTTCTCCATATTCTCTATTATTAGTCCTGTTTCTTCACGATCTGAGTGATTTGAAGCTGGTACGATTTTGGCGACGCGTTTTTCCACCTCACATACATCCCAGTCCAAAGTAAAGTCATTCAGGTCTCCATGGATGGCCCTAACGTAAATAAGGCATTCCTTAAGGAACTAAAAAGTAAGCTGAAAGTTGAGGGTGAACCAGAGGATCCTGCACTTATAGATTTTGGGACTTGTGGATTGCATACTGCACATGGTGCATTCAAGACAGGTTGCGTAAGCGCTGGCTGGAACCTTGTCCAGTACCTGAGAGCTGTATATAATCTATTCAAAAATGTTCCTGCTCAGCGAGCTGATTATACCTGCATCGTTTCTGGCACCTCTGTTTTCCTGCAGAAGTTTTGCACCATGTGATGGGTCGAAAATAAAATTGTGGCCGCTAGAGCACAGCAAATCTTACCAGCTCTTGAAGCATATGTAAAGGAAGTAGAAAGAGTAAAGAAGGAACAGAGGGAGGTAAAACCCAAACCAAAACCCACTATTGGAATTCCTGACAGTTACCAGGTAGTGCATGAGTGCTTGAATTGCAACATATTGAGAGCTTGCCTTGCCTTCTTTGAGACTATGGCTGCTCCAGTTGAGCTGTTTCTGATGAAATTTCAGTTTGATGCTCCATTAGCTCCTTTTCTTTATACTTTCCTTCAATCTCTTGTAGTAGATTTGATGAGTAAGTTTGTGAAACCTGAAGTCATAAACAGCCAGACTATCTTTCAGATAGATCTGACTGCCGATAGTAATCTGCTACCACCTCAGAAAGTTGATATTGGTTAAGGAACCAAAAAAGCTCTTGGTCAGTGTGAGGTGTCAGATAAGGATATCTTAGGGTTCCAACATGAATTCCGAATTTTTATGAAGAGTATGGTATCAAAAACTCTCGATAAATCCCCCCTGGCCTATTCCTTCACAAAGGCTATCACATGTTTGGATCCAGAAGTGGCAATTGACAGCCAAGTTGCCAAGAGACGTTTAGGCTTAGCATTGACCCATCTCACTGAATTGAACCGCATTGGTGGGTATGAGGCAGATGCCATTGAAAAAGAGTTCAAAAATCTTTTGGAGATCAGGTCAGTGCAAAACATGCTGAAAGAGTTTGATAGGGATAATGATCGTCTTGACCAGTTCTGGATTAACATAATCGGAGATAAAAGTGGATTTGGCAATTTGTCGAATTGTTGAAGAGATTTGTCAAGCTTATCTGCATTCTTTTCCATGGCAACGCCAGCTTTGCAGTGGAAGTGAAATTATTGAATGAATTATACCATTGACATATTTTATTGGTAAAGCTTCTAATATTTTGAATTTTGTCTTGTTCATTAAAATTCTATTTGCAAATTTTGTTCTCAGTATTTAGCGGAGCATTTTAATTTCCATCTCCATAGATTTATTCCATGAATGTCAATTTCATTGTCATATGACCAGTTTTGTATATTTTTCTTTGAAATATAACTTGAAGTTTACTTGTTACTTACCACTTTTTACCTGTCATACAACTCAAGGTAGCCATGATAATTTTTTTCGTCTAATATGCGTGTTTGATAGCAAACTCAATCAAAATGTATCTCGAGCAAAACTCAATGAAGCCCTGGAAATTTTTTAGGAAAACCTGGAAAACTCAGGGAAAAAAAATCTAGAGATTCTTTCTTTGAATCTAGTGCCGATTTTCATGTTTAGCATATTGAGTCTAATCTAAATGGTCTTTTTCCTCAACAGCTATTAATTCCAAATGCATTGAAACATTCTTTAGTAATGGTTGTCCATATTGGTTGAAGGGGAACTGGTTGGAGTCTTCCTTATTTTTCAGCAGATTGGCTAATTTGTTGACAAAAGTGCGAATTATGTGAATTATATTATTAATTATTAATTAGTGTAAATTGAAAAGCTAAGTTTTAATTAGGTTTTTCTCATATGGTGAACTGAATGAATCGGACATTTTTATGGGAGTGAAGGAAACTGCTTTTAGGTGAGCAAAAATTTAGATGAGGAAGTAGAGGATCCGATGTTAACACAAATTGTTCCTCAACATTAATATTAGGTGTTTGGTGCAAAAAAAGTCAAAAGCAAAAAGGAGCATTAGAGGAAGAGTCTATTACTTTTTTCTATTCTATTTTTTCATGTCTCTTTAGTGATCCAGTTTGAATGGCTTCCTTAAGATTTAAGTCCTTTCACTTTCATGTCAAACACATGACTCATGATTTCATAAAACATTTACAATTCTTTACCTTTGTCAGTTTCTTTTTATTTAAACATTATTCACATCTTTCCTGAAAAGCTGCATTTTTTATTTCTAATTTTGATTCAACTTTGTAATTTGGCTCATTTCTAGCTTAGATAATTGATCAATTTGTTGCCGTAATCATGGTTATGACGATCATAAAGATATGCTTTAGTTTTTATATTATTGTTTGTGGATTGTTTGTTGATTCGAGAAGAATAATCAAAATTACTTAACATCTACATCTGCACCAGCTATACCCAGCAAGCTGCCTTTCTGTATGTGGTGGGTGGATGGACTTAATGTGGATTCAGATGAAGATAATTTGAATTTGACCCTGAATATTTTTGTTCTTTCTGATTCAGGTATCTTGAAGTCTGTTGGTTCTACTGCAGTTTCCTTAATTAAGGATGCATTCATGCTGCACTCCTGCATACATTTCATATGGTTTATGCATATTGTTTGAAAATATCCCATCTTCTGATATTTTTGTGATAAAATATTTTTCTTGTGTTACCAAATATCTTTGTTTGTTTTTAACAGGTCTATGATAACTAATTCCATTGAGCTCATCTATTTTCTCTTGAGATCCTCGTAACCTATTGAATTATTTATAAATCAGTCTTTGACTTCAACTCTCTTCAAACATTACTTTCTGAACATTTGGATGCATCAATAGGGTCTGGCCTCTGATATAATAGATTGATAGATAGATCAATAGTCTGGCCTCTCCAGTTTCGTATTATTTAAATGCACTCCTTAGAATAGTGATTAAGTTATTGATTGTGCAGAGGTTGGTAGTAGTAGGTAATATCAGTCAAGTAGGATAAATCTTTTAAAATATGTATAAAATTAAAAATTGATTTCCTGGATTCTACTGACAATTTTCAAAGGGCATCCATAAATTTTATTTGACTAAAACTCTAATTAAAATTATCTCAGACCACAGTCTTGCAGTAAATTGACGACTTATTTTTAATGTGTGTATTACATGTGTAATTTTATGGGAAATATTAAGAAAGTGAGGTGAAAACCAGTTGTAAAAATGAGATCTGAAAGAAACTCAGTCAGAATGACAGTAAATTAAACAGTTATTCTCATGGAGTTTTTTTTTTATTACATACCTCAAAGTTACACCTGAATCTGTATCATTTTATGAGATCTAAACTTAGCAACCGTCTTAAACGTCTTTAGCTGCTTCTGTACTTGGAAAGTGTGATTTCAATGGATTGAAATTGAAGAGTGATCTAATTCTTTTGCCTTTACTTTTTGCAGCTGAGTCTAGATTCACATTTCATCAATGACCTTGGTCTTGATTCTTTGGACCACGTTGAAGTGATAATGGCTATGGAAGATGAATTTGGTGAGTTTCTTTATTCTTCATTCTAAATAATAAATTGAACCTATGTATGCTATCAGGAATCAAAGAATTTTTATAAAATAAATGAACAGTTTTGTATATTTTCGAAATTGTGAATGACCCATCCGCATGATGATTCCTATGTTGAAATTCAAGCATATGCATTTTCTCATAAGAACACATTGAGAATTTTGGCCCTTAAAGGATTAATGATAGACTGTGAAGACGAAAGAATTTTATGTGACTTGGACATCTGCAGTTACGAATACTTGCAGAGAATTGCAGAAACAAACAGGACCATTTAAGAGTGTTTCTTAATCAGCTCAGTTCACCAATGGAATTTTAAAATAATGAAATGACTAAGTTTGCTTTTCATCGAATAAAAAAATCCACTCTCTGTAAGTCACCTTGTGGCTATTGGCATAGAGCATATGTACCATAACTTTAAATTCTAAATCAATTACTTTAGTGTATCGTTCACTGAAAAAATGAATTCTTATAAGGTGCATTGTAGTTGCATGTTCATTGAATGTTAAAGTTACTCAACACCTCTTTTTCCATTGCCATATCTAGTTTTCATTAGAGAGGAATATGCTGGGATTGGTATTTGCAGTATGGTACTTTTGATTTTTTTTTCTGCTGAGAATCAATCAATGAGCAGTTCAATTATTCTAAGTTAAATTTTTGATTGTGAGTATATATGTGTGTTTGTTCACCTAAAACTTGAGATCCAGAAGTTAGAAAACTTGCAAACTGCACGATATTAAAACTACAAAAAGTCTTCTTTTTGTTTATCTATTGTTCTCTGGTTCAGATGAGTCAAAGAGTTCCGTTAAGAAATGCATGTAAAGTTCATTTTAAGGGTCGGTAAGGGCATCTCGGAAGAATTGTGCCTCTTTGGCACATAGCAGAATACCAAAGAGGTTCTGAAAAATAATTTTCTAACGTGCAGAGAGAGATCCTTTGTGGTGGGGCTGGTAAGAAATTACAGTATCTATTGGCACACAGCATGTACCATATTTTAAGAAGGAAATTTTGGTAAAAATGCTTGGAGCTTTTTCTGATAACTCAAAAAGAAAAAATCATAAATGCTTACAGAATTGTTTTTTTTTCCCCCTGATTTTCTTCCTTTAAATGACAAGTCTACCATGCATTCTTGCTACACTATGTAATATTTTTATATGCGAAGTCATGAATGCATTTTTGAAAATTTAAAATTGACTATGAAATTTTCATTATTTAGTAGGCACTGCTGGAGTAGCTCAAAGTGCATTCCTCCAAATAGTTTGATTTCTCACCACTATATCACACCACCAAGTGTTCCTTTAATTTTGGCAATCACTGTACATAAGAGAAAAGAACATCTTGCATCTTAGTTTAGTCCAATGGGACAGGTTATCGAAAAGAAAAATTTTCTATAAGTTCTCATAGTTCAAATGTTAATCTTTATGGTATTTCCTTCTTATAAAACTTTTCTCAAGTTAATTTACAAGTTTACAAGATGTTCAGCTTCTGATTCTCGAGCTAGCAACTGAAAATATTAATGTTGCAATATTTAATAAAGGTTGGACGCACTGTATATCCCAGGTTCAACCATGCTAAGAAGGCTTCAACAACATCTCCAAACAAATAGTGAGAGTGGCATTCACCAACTTTGTTTGTTGGACAGCCTGATGAATTATTGTCCTCCACCTCCGAAATGATGAGCCCTTTTAATGGACATTTATCCAGGCATAAAAGCACCACCCATTTAGATGTCCAGGGGGTGGTGGCATTGCAGAGGTCCATCATGAAGAAACCAAAAAAAACCTACACTTTGCATCCTACAACTGCCGCAGATTGAAGAGTGAAGATCGATTCCTGGGACTACTCAATGAAGCAGCAAAGATAAAATATGTCATCGGACTCAGTGAAGTAAGAAGAAAATCAGAAGAATTGTTTACACTTGGGGATGAGCATATATTCTATTATAGGGGAACAAAGGATGGAAGACTTGGAGGAGTTGGCTTCCTGATTAACAAGAAATGGAAAAATAATGTGGAGAAAATAGAAAGTGTGTCTGACAGAATATGTAAGCTAATCCTAAGGATAAATAAGCATTACTCTGTTCAGATTGTCCAAGTTTATGCTCCAACAGCAGCAAGCAGCGAAGAGGAAATTGAAAATTTCTACCAGACTCATGGAACTGAACATGACAAGGAGGGCCACTACTGTAAAATATTCCTGGGTTATTTTAACGCTTGTGTAGGTAAGTAGGAAGCAGATGACGCTGTCACAGGAAAACATGGACTAGGACAGAGAAATTAACAAGGTCACCACCTGGTAGAGTTTGCAGAGTGCACCAATATGTACATCACAAATACGTACCAAGAAAAATTCTAGAAGGAAATGAATGTGGAGAGGTCCCAGTGGAGTAAAAAATGAAATAGATTACATATTAGTTAACAGACTCAACACAATCAGTAACTGTAACTCGACACAATCAGTAACCCGTGTTGTAGAACAACTTCAGCTCTGGAAGTGACCATAGTATTGTGAGATGTAGAATGAATATTAACCACAGAATTGAATGAAAGAAGCTGATCAAATGTAGGACACATGAGGTAAGTATTACAAATTAGAAGAAAATCAGAAAATAGTTCCAACTGGAACTAAGAAATAGGTTTGTAAATACGAAAATAAAATGACACAGTGTAAAATCATCAATAGACGAGTATGCTAATGTTGCCATAGCAACGTCACATTTTTAGGGAATATATGTCTGCAATGAAAAACCAAGTCTGCATTTTTAGAGGGATAACAGCTTGCTCTTTCTTATAAAGTGAGTTAGAAAGAGTTACGAGAAGGTCTTGTTTTATGAACTGAAAATGCCCTGTTTTTGGCGTCGTAACGACATTCGTAAAATTTAGTCAATTTTTAAACTAACGGAAGTTGTTAGGAAAATTAATCTTTTTTTTTTTTTTTCAAACATTTTGTATAGAGTAGTTACAAGTCACAAAGCTTCATGTTTATCTTATGTTTATTTCAAAAGATACAAAATGCCAAACTACATTTTTTTGGGCCAATTTTGCTTCAAATTTTCCTGTCGGAATTCGCTCATAAAAGTTTTCTTATTATTTTGTGTAATAGAGCAACAAAACTTGTGTAAGAATACTGAGTTTTGTTTTCCTCAACGGAATACTGCCTGAGATAACGCGTCTCAAAGTTGATAAAAACTGATGTCTTACTGTAGAGGGCTGTGGTAGGGGGTCAAACAAATGACTTTATCTCAGCAAGTATTGCTCTGATGAATGTAATACTTTGCCAATGTTCATTGAGAATGTGAGTTGATGTTCACACAAAATTTCATTGAAATCTGTGATGGTTGAGTGGGGCACTTCTCTAAAATTTGTCCACTTGACATGGAATGGCCCTCTATGATAAATGGGGAGTACATCAGCCACCTGCATGTTGTAGATGATACAGTACTCTTCACATCCAACGCAGGTCTAACTTAGAGAACTAAACAGGATGGGACAAAAGATAGGACTCAAAATGAACTAAAAGAAAACAAAGGTAGTTATAATTCTTTTGCTGGTCAAGAACAAATAGTACTGGATGAAATGCCACTGGATGTCTACTCAGAATACATATACCTAGAACAGCTGGTAACAACAGGAGAGAATAACAGGATTAATGAACTGAAGAATTAAACTTGGATGGAGTGCCTTCGGAAGGAAATCATGTATTCTCAAGTCAAAAATGCTAATGGTCTTGAAGAAGAAAGCCTTCAAAAAATGCATTTTACCAGTCTCGACCCATGGAAACAAAACGTGGGTACTATACTCTGCGATAACGGAGTGACTGCAGACCACACAAAGAAGTGTGGAATGGTGTATGTTTGGAGTCATAAGAAGAGATTGGAAATGTCAAACCTGGGTGAGGATGAGGGTAGGAGTGGCAGTCATAATAGGTAAGGTAATATCGCTAAAATGAATATGGGAGGCCACGTGGCAAGAAGAAACAACGACCGACAGACATCAGCAGTTCTCAACTGGACACCAGAAAATGTGAAGAGGCCAAGGAGAAGACAAAAGGACCGATGGAATAGAGACATCAAGTATTTAGCGGTAATATGGAAAAATGATTCCAAAAAAGTTTAAATTATCAAAAATTAGGTGTGAGTTTATTTGGAATGAAATAATAAATTGCTGTGAGAGCAATAAGGTCATTGTAATGAATTATCATTTCTGGAATCATTAATGATTTACTGACATCAAAGTTGCCTTTTACATTATCTGGAAAAATTGAAAAAAGAAATGCTTACATACGTTAGAATTTCCTAGCCTCCATGCCTCATAACTTCTCTTGAATATTGTTCCCACTAAAGGAATACCCTCTGACTGCATGAACTTGAAATACTCCAATTCTTTTTTAATATCTTCATGAAGATGTATATGTATGTACACCAATCAATACAATAAACTTTGTGCCCAATATGGTCAGGTGCTGGCCGATTTTTTTCCATTTCCTGATTATTGTAGTGTGTTGTTTTGGAATACCAAGTGAATGAACAGTCCAAGTTTTATTTAATGCTCTGCATGCTGATTTGTCTGGTGGTTGATTCTCACGTGCACAGTCCATGAAAGTCAATAGATGCCAATATAAGCTTGACATCTCCATTCGTAATGCCCAAGAATTTGTTTTCAAGGAACATAGCAGGGTGTCCACAGACCGGGAAAATTGGAGAATCATTCCTGTATTCTCTTTTATTGTGCATCGGACTAAGGCACGAACACGATACGCAAACAAACGCCTAAAGCTATGTCTAAACCAATGCATGTACCCGATATTTTTGGGCCCATGTAACTGTTACTTCTCCCAGTGTCTTGCAACAGTTAAAAAATATCGGTTACAATTACAGTAGAGCCCCAATTATCCTTGCTAATGAAGGGGAAAACCATACAGATAATCAAAAGCTACAGACAATCCAATCACGTTTAATTGTGTGGTAGTTGTGGCCTTGGTTTTGGTGCCATGCTTTCTTAACTGCTTGTATGTGAATGCTTGTTGAATATTGTGGCAAAATCAGGCATTCGTTCATTCCATTTACTTCTTCAAAACATTATGCTACCTAAAATTAGTATCTATTGCTTACATGCAGTAAATACTAGTGATGCACCAAATACACATTTTTACTGAATAGCTGAATTTTATAATCTGCATTTGGCCGAGGCCGAATATTATCGTCATTGAAATAATTTATAGGTTACAAGAAAAATCATAAATATTTACGAAAATAATATATTTAATAATTATTGGAATAATTAATAATAATAAATTTAATGAAGACTGTAATGGAGGGCACGATAAAAGGGAAAAGAGGACGAGGAAGGAAGAGACATACAATGTTAGATATAATTAAGATTAAAGGGAAATATAGTGAAACCAAAAGATTAGCAGAAGACAGGGAAGCATGGAGGTTACCATGAGAGAACCTGCCAGAAGGCAGAAGAACCAATGATGATGATG
>KZ308896.1:275595-331747 GCA_000376725.2 Ladona fulva | reverse complement strand
AATAACTGCTATTCCATCTTGTTTGAACATCTTGTATAAGTGCATGACATGGCAGTTTCAAAATCTCTTGTATTCCCTGTAGTTTCTCTTTGGATGATGAGGAATGATGGAAGTGTCCTACAATCTTTCTGCAGAGAGCAAGTAACTCTATTATGCTGCAATGAGCTGAAATTGCTTGGTGAACACATAATTGAAGAGTGTGAACAAAACATCTTGTGCTTGTAATTCCTAGATCACTCATCGCCTTCACCATATTTGCTCCATTGTCAGCGACAATCACATGACACTTTCATTTATCGATTTTCCATTCTTTCAATATATCTTCAATCAGATTCATTATATTACTAGCTGTGTGAGACTCAGAAATTTTTTGGCAAGCAAGTAAAGCAAAAACTTGTTTGAATTCATTATCAATCTGTTGTGCTGTGAGACGTAAAAAATATTTCTGGTTGTTTCTACAAGTCCAGATGTCTGTTGTACATAATAGACATGTAGCACATTTATTATTTTCATTGATCTTCTTAAGAACAGCAGAATATACTTTAGGAAATATTTTTTCTGTCAAATGTTTTCGAGAAGGAACTTTGTATGTACCTGGGATTCATAGCTTTAGCAAATCTCAAAAATCCTTCATCTTCAGCAATGGCAAATCTATTGCTAGTATTTCAGCAAGTATTCTTTTTAATTTTTTAGCCTCAACAGAATCAGAACTATGAGGAATTGCCTTATTAAAGCATTCTTTTAAAGTCTGTTGTTTTGAAGTTCGATTGATGAGAGAACAATCTGTTTTGTGCTTCTTTATTTTCATTTTCTTTCTATTTTTCCTCATATTTCTTATATTCTTTATTATGCCTGGATCAAAGATGGTTAATCATTGATGTTGTTGTGAAGGATTTTGGTGTCTTTCCTCCTCTTGAAATTTTGAAACTGCAAATGTGACATTCTGCTTCAAATCCATCCTCACAAGATGTGAAAAATTCCCAGATTGGGCTCTTATTTTAGAAACTTATGAGCTAAATGGAATTAAACGAATTTAAAATTATATACAATTCTAAATATTATTTCCTATATTTTGTTTTGTTTATTTATTGTTAGCCACATCTTTTAAATTAAGAATGATATTTACAACAAGCTCAGGATATTAAAGAAAACTTTGTATATACTTACTTGATCCTGATTGTAAAAGCTGTCCAGATAAATAATTCCTTTACAAGGATTTCCCAATTCAATTTTCAGTTACTGCCAACAGAAAATACAAAATTTTGTCCATGGCAGTGCAACTTGGTAGAGTTAACGGCATCAATAAAAAGTCGCATACTGCTCTAGTGAAGTTTCAGCCAGCTGAAGATTTTTTTCTTTTCAATAATATTTTCAACTTAGTTAAGTTACGTCTACAAGGAGACCTTTTCATGTCATTGTTGAGTGCACAACCTGGATTGTTGCTGAGTGTATGTGGGTCTACTTAGACCGATATTTCAGCAGTGCCGTTCTGTTACGGTAATGCCAAATTCCCTTGGGTTGAATTCGCTCCGCAGTCTAATCTGATGCGATCAGATTACCGACAAATTTTTCATAAAATTCATTGGTATGGCGCTTTTTGAGGAAGTGGATGCTGTGGTTCTTGTTAAACAGAAGTGCGAAATCCGAGAAATCAAATAACGATACATTGGAGTAATCACTAGGACAGAGAGTTGGTTCTGGTTGTTTTCAGCCATTCATGTTAACTAATCTTCTGAAATTAAAAGGCAATCATTGTAACATAAACTGTGGCTGTGTGGACAAATGAGACAGTTGAAGCCCTAGCTATTGATGAAGATGATTCTAAATTAACAAACATGATTAATACAGCGTTTGACCATAGCGCTGTTAAAATAAGTAGTTATTCGGCTATTCAGCCACTCAAAGGTGCAGAGTCTGAGGCCAAAGCCAAAATTCGGTGCATCTCTAGTAAATATGATCTATCAGTTTGTGGAGCATTAGGATGTAAACCTTATATTCAGACGTGCAATGCATTCCATTTTTATACATTCCTATGATTATCATTATACCTATTTGTAGTATTTGTCCATCATTTCTGTTCAGTTGCCATCAGTAAGCATTTAAATTCAAGATTGCAACATACTAAGCCATGTTTACACAATGTATATCAACGTGCGAGTAGATTACTGCAAGTCAAGAGGAACTTGCGAACCTTAGGAAACAAACTTAGTTGAAAAAAAAAACTATACCAAAGTTGTTTTACATCCATTAAACCGTTAAAATTTGCACCTTTTGTGTTTTTTAACCATTTTAAGGACTGAATCAAATATAGTCCTAGAAATTTTTAGTTTTTTTCGTTGTTATTTTTTCTTCATTAGTTAACTAACTTTGTTGCCCTAAGTGGGTGTGTTCCGATTCTAAAAATATTTAGTTTTCTTAACTAATGTTAATTACTGTAAATTGTGTATTGTATAACAGGTCTAAAAAACATTTTATTGTGTTAAGATATACTTTTTTATTGATTAATTATATTCATGACTATAGCAACTTTGCTAACATTTAAGTTTCAGGCTTTTAATATTTTAAAGTAATTTATACATATTTTTGAGGATGTTGTGTTCTGCCTTGTTAATTTCAGTTCTTTTCAAAGTTTTATTACTCTTTCTGGCTTTGTAACCTTTTTGGTGTTATCCATTAATATATTTGTTTTGTTGATTTCTTTAATCTTAGTTCTGTGACTTATTAACACGTTCACTGCTGACCGACAACGATTGTCGTCCAGCAGGTGCTCTCCGGTGACTGTGGACAACGATCGTCCACAGTCTGTATTCTTTTCAAAGGCCATCTTAAAGTAGCGCTGCTTCCATTCTGTGGATTAAATATAGAAGGTCATATTGTTTAGTTTCAATCTACATAAATTTACTTTTGGTCTTGGATAATCATTCGTCGATATTATTTGGCCACTCATATTTCCAACAAACAAAACATTTCCCTACTTCTGGTTTAGTCTTTTTAAAACTGATATAAAATTTACTACAATATTATATATTTATTTACTTTATTTTACCGCTAATTTAATTATTTACAGTTATTTCGTTACTTTATTTGTATTATGATAAGGGTTTAGCTATAAAAATCTATATTCTACATAAAACTTGAAAAACATCACTCTAGCTCATATAAAAACCTCAATATTATAACCTGGAAATTTTTATAAATTTAGCCTTGAAAACCTGGAATTGTGCATGAATTTAATATTTTGACTTGTGGACACCCTGAGGAGGATGATTCTTAAATTGGTTACTATCTAATAATTCTTGCTGGCTAAACATATCAGGAAATCCAATATGTCATACAAAAATCTGATTCTTATTTATTGCCGAGAAATCGGCAAATCCATATTACTTGCAAGCTTGTTGGGTAGGATTGTAGCAGCTCAAAAGTGGGAGTGAGATTGTGACACATTTTGGTTAATGTAATCAAGAAATTTGTATTAATAAATTGTAAACGGTGAATAAAAACAACACTTCTACCCGTACCACAGTAAATATTTATCTGTGACCTAGGTTTCGACGCGTCGCGTCATCTTCAGGCACATTATTACAAGTTACAATTCTATATGTAGTCACGGAGGGGTATGGGGGTTGGGTTGGGTGGGTAGAGGTAGGGAAAAGCTGGAACAACTGAGGAAAGGATTGGAGAGGGAAAAGGTGAGAGATAGTCGTTAATGACTGTATAGTTGGGATGGCTGCATGCTTTTAGGATTTCTAGTTGTTCCAAGGAATTCATTTTCCTCCCTTTCTTTTCAAAATGGAGGAATTCCATTTCCCAACTACATTGATGGCCTGTTTCGAGAAGGTGGCGTGCCATTTGGGAAGCCTCATGCTGATTGTTCCGGATGGCACCCTGATGTTCTTTCCTCCTCTTGAGGAAGGATCTACCGCACTGACTGACGTAGTTACCGTCGCAGCTCCCACACTTCATAATAATGTGCCTGAAGATGACGTGACGCGTCGAAACCTAGGTCGCAAATAAATATTTACTGTGGTACGGGTAGAAGTGTTGTTTTTATTCACCGTTTTCAATGGATGCCTACCACAAAGTCTCGCCTGAATCAATTGATATTATTAATAAATTGTGTTAATTAGCTCATCAAAGGCTCGTGAAATCCCATCCTATGATCTGAAAAATCAATAGAATAATGCCTTCTGATCTTTCATAATAATACTTAACAAAATGATACATTTTGCTGTGCTCTTTATAGTTCTCAATTGCTACTCCTTTTGGCAGAATACAGTGCATACATTCTCAAGACTAGTATAAAAGGACATGGCTCTCTGTTTTCTCTCTCCTACCAAGCATCCACTTGACATAACTGAATTACTTAAGGGTTTCTGCTACTATTCTCAACCAGCATCACAAATTGAAGAATGGGGAAAGGCTGAGGGAAGGGTTGCTTGTCGTGCCTGTACATATTAATTAATTAATGAATGATCAAGATTTATCTTTGTTATTTCAATATCTCAACTATCAGAGATTGTTGTTGTTTTCAGCTCCTTAAAATAAGATCCTTAGGATCATAGGAGTTTTATATAAAATATTTATTATTATTATTTGATTTGTATAGGAGTATGTATGGTAACTTATTGCAAATTTTGTTTGCATTCTCTAGCTACATTTTTGTTGTGTCCATCACTGTTGATTGTATACAGTAGAATCCCGGTAATCCAGACACTCGCTAATCCAGAACCCTCTGTAATCCGGACGGTCCATGGGGAGTTATGCAATCCCGCAACAATAAAGTTGTGGTATATAACTTGCTCAGTTTGACTTGAATTTAATTTGCTTTGCATTGAATTTATTTGATTTGATAGTTTTTATTTTGACTATGTTAAGTTATAACAAATTAAAAATTATAACAAAACCTTCGGACAAACAAAATTGTGTGCGGAGTCCGATGACGGGCCACGAATGATGACTTTACCGAGTGAGATGAGGGATGATGAAGCCGAGGGACTGACGAGTGATTGAATTTGTGAATGAGATTTATACACAAAGTTATATTGTGAGGTACCGTGAAACCCCTTCCGTCCTTCTCCGTTCTTACGAACCCCCACCGCCCTCAATGTAACTCGGTTCTTTCGATTTTCTGTACCTTCGTTCAGTTTTCGCCGTGTTTTTTCAACCTTAAATTACGTCTTTCTGTTCCGGTCCGACTGTTAAGTGATTGATGGCGTCTCGAAAGCATTAAACCCTCACATTAGAGGACAAAGTGAAAATCATTAAATTGATAAACAGTGGTCATAGCTACGATGCGATTTCCAAGACGTTCGGAATCGGAAAGTCAACAGTTGGTGACATCAAGAAAAATAAGGACAGCACAATGAGATTTGTCAGCATTACAGAAAGTGGTTCAAAGGTGCGTAAAACTATGAAAACGGTAGATAACGTTGCACTAGAAAATGCCGTTTACTTATGGTTTATTCAACAACGGCGGCTTCACGTACCGATAAGTGGTGAAATGATTTGTGAAAAAGCTCTATTTTTTCACCGACAAATGACGGAAAGTGACCAGGGTTTTGTTGCCAGCAAAGGGTGGCTGGACAGATTTAAACATCGTCATGGGATCAGGCGTCTCAAAATAACCGGGGAAAAGCTTTCAAGTAATGAAAGCGCAATTGAACCATTTAGAATCAAGTTACTGCTGTGTGTAATCAATGAGAAAAATCTGAGTTCTGAACAGATTTACAATGCCGACGAATCAGGGTTGTTCTAGCGAATGTTACCTGACAAAAAACTAGTTGATCTTAATGAAAAAGTGGCACCAGGAAGGAAAGTAATCAAAGCAAGGATTACATTAATGCCGTGTGCAAATATGACTGGCAAACATAAGCTTCCTTTTTTTGTTGTCGGAAAAGCCATAAAACCCCGAGCCTGTATGTTATCATGGGCAAAGAAACGCTTGGGTCACACGAGAATTGTTCCAGCAGTTCGACAACATATGAAATCCGTCAATCTACCCCAAAGAGCTTTATTGTTGTTGGATCATTGTCCTGGCCATCCCTCCGTAGAAGAACTATGCACTGACGACGGTGAAATTTCCGCAATGTTTTTACCCCCTAACACAACTGCGCTGATCCAACCCATGGATCAAAATGTTATTCAAAACATCAAGCTGAGATATGGCAAGTTGCTTCTTACAAGCATTCTCAATGACCCTGTTCACAATGAAAACTTGGAAAATGCACTGAAAAAAGTAAATTTAAAAGATGTCGTGTTCAGTCTTGCTAACTGTTAGGCATCTGTGTCTACATTATTGAATAATAAGTCGTGGAAAAATTTGCTTCCCAATTATTTTGATTCTGAAGTTGAGGAAAATGTGCAAACTGAAGAAATTCAGCTTGCACCGCTCATTAATCAATTACAAAACTCGAACCCGATTTCTAATCTTGAAGCCCTTCAGTGGGCTGCTGAGGCTGTTGACAGTTTGGCTCGAAACGAAATTTTAACAGACGACAAAATTATCAGGACGGTAACAGCAGAAGATGATGATGATGACGACGACGACACCCCTTTAAACTCCGTCAAATTTCTCATTCTGGGGCTGTGGCGGTACTCAATACTTCATTACAGTGGGCTGAAGAGCAAAATTTTGAAGCACACGAAATTATGCTCCTCAGACGTTTAAGAGACCGTGCATTCGATTTAAAAATAAGATCGGCCGCTCATAAGAAAATCACGGACTTTTTCGGACACTGATTTTGTTCATTTACTTTAAATGTTTTCATGAGTGTAATATATGTATATAGTACCTATACAATACAATTTTTGAGAAATAAAATGTGTTTTACGTTATTTTTTAAAAACCTCCCTAATCTTGAATTCCCGCTGATCCGGACGTCCGTGTGCCTGAATTCGTCCGGATTACTGGGATTCTACTGTACTTCTAAAATAAGCTTCAATTGCTCATCAAAGAGTAATTGATAAAGTGTTTAAGTATCTTTAATGCATTATTTTAGGTTTATACACAGAGTCAGTTCAGAATGGCTGTGCATGCGCAGGATGATTTTTCTTGCCTCTGCAAGTTCCAAAAAAGCAAACTGAGCATATGTCACAGTTCCGAACAGGTTCTATAAACTGTCTCTATGAATACACATGTTTTAACTTGAAGAGTTTCCTTATAATTATTATTATTATTATTTACAGGTTTTGAAATTCCTGATGCAGATGCTGAAAAACTATTTAAACCAGGTGATATTGTCCGTTATGTGGCTGACAGAGAAGATGTTTATGAATGAAGCAAAGAGACTTAAAAAGAACAATTTTAGTGGTTGCTGTGTCTTGCTTTTCTCATGACTTCAGTAAAATATTTGTATAAACGTGTTAGCAAATGTAAAATCTAGTACTCAAAATATGTGCCTCCCAACTAGTCTTGTATTGACAGCAATTGATCACTCACCTATTCCCAGAAAACTTGAATAGTAGGAGTGATGGAAATACATTTTCCACAATTAATTTCATCTGAACTCCTGCAGATTTGTGTGGGAAGAAGCATTGTATTCATGGATTTTGTCACTGTATATAAATTAGTGAAGAATGCAATATATTAAATAGATAATATACTACTGTAAACCAAAATTTATTTCATTTCACTTTTTAGGGTTTAATTACAAAAGGAAGCATTTTTCTCAGATAAGTTATACTTCTGTGGTCATTAAAGAATTCAATTTTGAAATATACTAAATAAGAGGTTGGCACAGCTGTAGGTATACTATCACATAAATGTGTGATTGATAATAAAGGTTTTCTAAATGTATTCATTTGCTACTGATTGCTTCCCACCTTTCAAGTGAAAATCATTGGCATCGAAAAAATTTTTCATTGGTAACTTGACAAAATATGGCAAGGTAGTATTGTGGAAGAGGAAATTTTGAATGGTTATGATCTGATGATGATGATGATCAGCATACAGGATCAAACAAGTTCTGTCTTGGAATTGCATGTATTAACAGAAGATTATAAGATACCGATCTGAGAAGAAACCTTTGAGGTTAGAATCCTTATGAAGCACCTTCATATTGAAGTGCACTACATTAATTTATGCAATAATTTTGAACATAGTTAAGTATAGGACTGTTCTGAAAGCATTAAGTGGTTACTCAAAATGTGAAATTAGAAGAGTATATGGTCAATGGCTGAATGCTTATCCTGCTAGTATTCATGAGACAGCTATTAATCGGAAATATCAGAACTTTTTGGAGTACCAACTTATGAAAAATTTTACCAAAATTCCATTTGCAAAAAAAAATTTAGTTCAAAACCCATCCTTCCATTTCTAATAATTCTTTCCACTTCTAATGAGTGGTGATTTATGGATTAATTCCAGTTTATTCGAACCATCCATAAAACAAATCCTTAGATCTTTGGCGTGCTAGCACTCCAACCCCAAGGTCCTTTTGAGTCCAACCTAGTGGGATTTTTCCAGTTAGGGAATGGATGTATGTTTGTCCACTGTTATTGTTTAAGCTCTTTACTGGAATTATCCTATAAATGGATGTTTGTGGGGGCATTGGGAAGTAATTTTTTCCAATAATTAATTAATTACTCCTACTTATAGAATTAAATATGAATTCAATTTACTTACTCAAGTGTAAAAATAGAATTTGAGTTTCAAGCTATTTTATGAACTTTCCATTCGGTCTGTTAGTCCAACTTTATTTTGGTTTCAAAGAAAATTAATTTCAATATCTTTTTGAGCTCTGTTCATCACTCATTTGATATTAATTTATTGATTATGAATGAAATTGTGATATAAAAATATAATTAATTTGAAATGTTCTTGTAAATGTTTGTATTTAAATATGATAGATGATTTAAATACAGAAATTGTTCCTATTCCTTCTTAGAACTTTTTCAGAAGTATTTCAATGAAAATGATATCTTACTCTGTATTATAAGGCTTTGTATTACTTATTTATACTATATGTTTTATTAATAAATATACTTTATTCATTGAGTACTTAAATTTCCCATAACAGCAGTAACAATAAATGATGGATTTCACTCATTCCAAGAATCTGACTTGGGAATCAGAAGAATCAAGAATCGTATCTGTAAGAATGTTGGCATTGTCCCTTCACTAACTGCTAGTCTTCTAATAAAATCACAGCTGAAGTGTGATTTTGTTCTTAAAGAACTACTAGTGTGATTTTGTTCTTAAAGAACTACTAGTGTGATTTTGTTCTTAAAGAACTAAGATACAAAAAAGCAGCCAGTTTTCATGACATTCCTGTTGAACTGCTTAAGAAAGCTGGAGATGGAATCAAAAGGGAACTCTTACAGCTTATCAGAGACATTTATGACACTGGAGAAATCCCCAAGGATTTCCAAAAGAGCATAATAATTCCTGTACCTAAAAAGTCAGCAGCCAGGAAGTGTGAACAGCACAGAACACTCTGCCTTTTGTCACACGCTTCTAAGAACCTGATCAAGATTATACTAAGAAGAGTGGCAAAAAAATATAGAAGAGTTACTATCTGAAGACCAGTTTGGCTTCAGACAAGGAATGGGGCCCAGAGAGGCCATACTGGCTCTAAGACTAGTGAGGAAAAACAAACCAACTTATGTTGCATTCATTGACCTTGAGAAAGCATTCGATAATGTCAACTGGTATATGATGTTTAAAATACTAAAGAAATCGGGATTAAAATTTAAGGATGGGAGAGTGATTTTTCAGTCTATACAAGGACGAGTTGGCTGTGATCAGGGGTCAAAATAGCATGGAAGAGGCAACCATAAGACAAAGATGTCCTCTCTCTCCTATATTGTTTAACGCATACATTCAAGAAGCTATAGATGAAGTGAGAGAAATACTGGAGGTAGGGGTCAAGATGAATGGAAAGAAAATTGACATGATAAGATATGCGGACGATGTTGCTGTGATTACAAACACAGTGGAAGACTTAAAAAACATTGTAAATGAAATGGACCAAATTCTCAAGAAATACAATATGAAAATAAATAGTAAGAAAACAAAAGTAATGAT
Source organism: Ladona fulva (assembly GCA_000376725.2). Lineage (NCBI taxonomy): Eukaryota > Metazoa > Arthropoda > Insecta > Odonata > Libellulidae > Ladona > Ladona fulva. Next base: position 321,723 of record KZ308896.1, on the reverse strand, counting down.
ATGCAGCACAGATCAAGCCCAGGAGCAGAGGATAAATATTTTGTTAGGTACGGAACAACTGGAAGAGATTCAAGAATTTTAACTATTTGGGAAGCAGAATCACAAAAGATGGTAAGATAATAATAATAAAGATGTAAAAGAGAAATAATAAGTAGGATTCAACAAGCTAAGATTGCCTTCAACTCGAAGAAAAACATCCTTAATAATAGAAATATTGATCTAGATACAAGGAGGAGATTCTTGAAAGCATATGTATGGAGTGTTGTTTTGTATGGTTGTGGAATGTTGGGATACAAGGAAAAAGAAGAATGGATGCATTTAAAGCCTGGTGCTACCATAAGATGTTGAATATGAGCTGAGTTGAAAGAATAACAAATGAAGAAGTGTTTAGAAGCAAAGGAGACAAGGACATCATGGATTAACATCTAAACAAGATTAGTCAAATTAATCGATTATTAATTGAATTAATTTTGAAGAAATGATAGCAGTATGAAAATTGTTGCTCTTCAATTATAAATTTAAGTGTTATTGTGTGTATTAAATTCTTATTAATTGAATGTATGTATTATGCATTAACATTTGATGAAGAAATATATTTAGAATGAGAAAAGTTCATTAATACACCCTGTATTGATGAAAATGCATTACATATAGCCATTATTTCTGCCTCTACGATTGAGGACCTTTTCCTTCAATTCAATTAGTTAATAGTCTGCCATGGAGCTTATATTTTGCAGTCCACCACATGAATTCATTCCAGTAGTATAAGACTGTCTGAATAAGTAAAACTCCCAAGTTTTTTTTGTGAAGATACTTGTAAATGCAGAGTAAATCCATTGGAAAATTAAATACCTTTCCAATACATTCATAAATTATGCTATGAAGTATCTTAACTAGATGTGATGAATATAATCTTTAAAGTAGGTAGTAGCACCAAACTAATTTGATTAACCATTTTTTTCCAAACTTAATTTTTCAAAGTTTAACATCAACCACATTTTAAATGTTATGAAAATTGAAAGGCAATGAGATTTTTATTAGGAGAAAAGAGAATGCCTCTTCGGGTACTGTCACAGAGATAAATAAATGGTTTGGATCAATAGAATATAAATTCCTCAGGATAACCATTTTCATTTAAGAATCTTCCACAATTGACTATTTTATAAGAGGTAACCGCACTCGTTGGAGTCGTGGATCAATTTAAATCGTGTTTTCTTTAACAGAGGTACATGCATGTTTAAGAAAAAAACCCATTTTTGCAAGATATTAGAACATGCTAGAATCAGTTGGTGCCAAAAGGCAGAAAAAGTCAAGTCTGATGATTGACAAAAATATTTTAATTTTAGACTAATCTTCTTGTAGGAACATAAATCCTGATAATCTGCTTCAATGCATACATATTGCAAAAGCGATCCTTATGGTGCATTGAGATAAATATGAAACCTAAATTGTACATTGGATAAATAATCTTTTCAGTTCCTTAACGAAGGTAATGGTTCAACAGCATTGTCATCTTCACAGATGCAGTACGTGACATTTCGGAGGCACCATCACCTTCATTAACTCGTGTACTGATTGATGCAAACGGCTGCAGATGACTTCTGTGACCACAAATAGGGGGGTGTGATACGTTGGTTTCGATGATGAAGAAATACGGAAACAATATCAAACGTGGTAATAATTGAGTGTTCTAAACTGAAGAGAAAATCCTATTATGGTGGATATGATAAAGTACGATATTCTTTCATTTAAAACTCTTATCACTCAAGTCGAAAGCCAAATGGAGTTGCGGTGGTCGGAAGATATACTATTTCTTTCATGGGAATGCAGCTCCTGAAATCCTAGAAATTGATTACTGACCGTCTCCTTCAAAATCTGAAAAATTTTAATTTTACCGTGGATGCCTTCACTACGCTCCAACGTAAATTTCTACGTGGTCCTTTCACTTTCGAAGTATTCTAGTTCAATTGACTGAGAAAGAAAAGTATTGAAAATCCGTAATTTGAAGAACATATTTAGTTTAATCCGTGAAGGATACCTATCTAAACGTCAAGAACCCTGCAAATTTTAGTCGTTACACCCAGCGAAGATATCTTCGAATTACATCAATGTCACAGATCAACTTGACAACTGTGCGAACAGTTTTGAATCTGTTTGAAGTACCGATATATTCAACGCGTTGACAGTAAATATAATACACGCATACACATAAATATATTGTTTTTACGCAAAATATACAAAAATTGTTTGTCAAGTTGGTAGAAATGCTAGCTTACACATATCTTGAAACTTACTTTCAATATTAGACTTGACTCCCGAAACTTCCTGTTTTATACGATCTATGCCGCACGAGGCCAGCAGTAGGAAAAGGTTTCTCTTTATTCGATTACAAGTGGTTGTAATTTGGATTGGAAGTTGTTTACCATAACTATGGAAGTTTTTGTATCTTTAGTGGAGGAAGGTGACAGTGGAATGGAGTCATTAGCTACTAGCAGTAAAGATTTAACTCCAGAGAAAATCAAGGAAATAGAAGACACTGAAAATGATTCAGACGACGAGGTAGTTATGGAATCACGATTTATGTTATGTTTTAGACATAGCTTTATCTGCAGTTCTTGCGCTGTCTTTCGGTGTCATTCAATTATTACATACGATGTTATTTACTGCATTTTGGGTTCATCTGAGCACTAAATCTCGTTTTCCAGTCATGTTATTGCGCCTTCTATTACATATTTATTCGATCCTAGTTTTTCATTCTTTTACTCAGTAAACTCCAATGAGATTAATCTATTTATGTCTGTAAATTTTGCGCGTATACGTACAAAAAAGGTCTGTGGAAAACTTTCTAACCAAAGCCTAACACACCTGGATCATTCTGATATATTTGCTTTAATTTATATTCCAGCCATATATTTGGCAGCCTTTACTTTGAATGAGTATTTCCTCTTAACCCTTGGGTTTAAAATTCCTGTACCTCTGTAGGTAATCACTGAAATCATTCAGTGCTGCTGGGTAGATATTACATCAATGTAGATGAATTTTCTGAGGCTCCCAGGTTTGAAGTAGTACAAGAGATTTCCATAGCACACACTGGACCATTCAAGGATTTTATTATATTTTATATTCTCCCAAAAATTCCCGTTATCATCACCAATGTATTGACCTTTCCCAAAATACCGAATGGCCACCCTTGGCCTTCTTGAAATTTTTCTTTAAATATAGTGAGCATGTGAAGATATATTTTTGTCTTGGTCGATTGCAGCCTTTTTCTGCCTTAGTAGTTTCTAAGCGATTGAATATTCACCTCAAAATCCCATAGAAAATATGGAAATATCCGTTGACCATGAGCTTCGTTGGCTCTAGATGTCAACCGAAAGAACGAAATTCTTCAGGATCCATTGAATATCATAAATTATAAGTTTTCTTGAACGGTGATGAGGACAAGTAGCGAGGAAAACTTTCTGGTAGTAATAAAATGTGCTCCACCGTGGACGGGGACTTTCAGAGAAAAATAGAAGTCATAGATGGGTTTCTTGGTTCGGAAGTTTGTAAATATATAAACGATGTTGCTTAAGATTTACGAAGTTCAGTAATTTAATATAAATCGTTCGATAGTCGCAGTTTTGGTTTCAGATCACTTAAAAGTCAATTTCTGTTTAAATTAAAAAAAAACTGTTGTTATGAAAGCCTTTGATTGTCCTAATAATAACATTTTGTTTTGGAAAAACATGCTTAAGTGAAATAGTGCAGTGTTACTTTCAGTATATTTTAATCCTGTGTACGTTTATAACAGGGTTCTTTAATTCATACTTCGTTTGTGGATTGGAGATGATATCTCTTCGTTTTCTATTACATTTCAGCTGTGCTTTGATTACATTAAACTGCATTTTTACGAGAACGTGATTTGGCTCTTGACTACTTTCCATGACACTTTTGTACATATCCATTAACATGCATTTTCCATTTACTTATCCTTAGATAAGTCATGCTATTTAACCCTATTGTGAAGGAGTTTTGTCATTTCTTAAGTCATGAGCTTGGAGCAATTGAAAATAGTCTGACTTCATCTGCAGATTTGATAAATGAATCAATTCATTCAGGAAGATTTAGAAGCCTTTTCATATGTCTAACCACAGTGAATGCTCAATTATCCATGCTAATGATGGGTAGAGCATGCATGAACAATCAGAAAAACTGTGTATTCCAAACTTTCACTTTGACTTCTCATTATGTTCATAATGTATGTAAATGAACAATTAATTATTATTTATGCTTACATTTATTATTGTTTTATGAACTCGTAAAAAAATACTTCTATATATTTTGCATTTGAATTTTTTTCAAGACTACAGAAAATGTCAACAAAAAAAAAACAGTCATTGAAGACAGAAGGAAAAGGGTCAGCTGATCGCTATTTTGGAAATTCAACAATTTACATGAATTTCCACAGTTAGTTAATTTTTTGTCGTAATTTGCTAATGTACATTCATCAGCAGATTGGTGTTGCTTGCTGCACATGTGTGTCAACTGCATGCCAAGTAAGTCCAGCTTGACACACATGTTAGTCAATGGCAGCCAAATTTCAGTTTTTATTTAATATGGGTTAGAATATTTTCACTAAAAAATTTTCATCTGGTAGAAAATCAAACAAAAAGACATAAAAGAAGGCACTCATAAATTCCAGCTTGAATGTGTACAGCCATGATCGAAAACAAGTAAAAAAATGATTTGTTTTTTGATTGATTGAGTTTTAAGGAGAGCTGAGTTGAAGGGTAAAATCCAGCTACATCAACCTTCCTCCTTTGCAGATAAAAAATAACTAAAATCTCACTAATTGTTCCTATTCTGAAAGGCATGCTTTGCATGGAAACCTTAGCACTTATTAAGGAGCGTCAGGGTGCCAAAACCTTTCCTCACCCCACATCTGCGCTAGAAACATGGCGCAAATGGTTACAGCAGATCTGCTGGATTTCTCAAAACCTTTCATTTACACTAAAATCTACATAATAAACTGGGTCAAGATGATGGGTGAGGTGGCGAGTAAACTTCCTAAAACAGGAATGGCAAGCATTATGTCGGAAGAATAACACATTGAATGAAATATAAGACTTGCTTGAACCTAGGTGTTCCCGTGTGGAAACAAAAGGGAAAAATGAAAGGGGAAGCAAATGAGAAAAACCACAACCCCCTACTGTGTAGGTATCACCTGCAAACTGATCCATGGTGAAATACACATGGCTGCTTTGCCCTTTGCAATCCTAACAGCTGGGCTTCCATGGTCTGGAGCCTTAAAATTATGTGCTTACTCGGTAAGGGTTGTAATAACAAAATTAATTTCCCGATAATGATATCTAACAATTTTCTGCTGAACATTAAATGTTTACAAAAGCTATTCTTACTATATAAAATATACTTTATCGTGTATCATACCATGTAAATAGTTAATGAGTAATAATTTCTGTATATGTACACTTCTGTCATATAATAAAGAAGCAATTGAGTAAAGAGGAAGTGAGGTGCAACAAAGATGTAAATTGCAGGCAGGAAAAGAGCATTTATGATTAAATTCTATCACATGCATATTTAAATTCATGCCAGAGCGTATTCATTTGGTAATCAGGAATGATGAGGGATGGATGGATGAAATTTTACTAATTTTTTCCCACGAGTGCAAGTATTAGGTTTTTCCTTCAGTTCCGAAGATTTTTCCCACAAATAAATTCTCTTTCTTAAAGTTTATTAATAAAGGGTAAAATGATTACAATTGTTATATTTCTTAATCAAATTTCTTGAAGGAATCCATTAAGAAATGTTTTATAAATCAAGTATTTCACGTAATAAAGGAATCTTCACTCTTCAGTGAAGAGGAAGTTAAGCTTTAGTAAAAAATGATCATTGCCTTATTTTTAATTGCTTAAATTTTGTAATAGTCTCCAAAAAGGGAGTTTTCATACACCCAAAAGAGCATCTACTGCTATTTCTGAAGAAAATGGAAAATAGTTTGAAAACTTTATAGATAGTCAAATAAAACAAGTTAGATGGTCAAAGATTGCCATATATATTGCAAAGATTAAAACTTCAAGGCATCAGTGATTGCATTATGGGGTTTGTCATAAATATAACCTCTTCCTTGCAGTACCGTATGAATCACTGTCTTCGCATTTATATCTGTGGAATTTTGTATAGCAGTCTTGATGACGAGGCTAGACACACTCACGCAAGCTGCTACAATCCTACCAAACTATATAAAGTATCTTCCAAGTGTTTTGAAGTATTGATTAATTAATACTTAAAGAAGTTCGTTGACAATCCTCACCTCCTTTATTGTTGTGAGAGAAATGTGTTGATTTCTGTGACGATCTTCTATATAAATAAGAATACATTATCTGAAATACTTACTCAGTGCAAACTATTCAACAAGAAGGGATTTGGGAATTGCCCTTCTTCTTTTTTTCCAAATTTTCTTCAGAATTAGGAATAGAGAAGCCAACATTGGGTTACAATCTATGGAAATACATTTCACTAGTTCACCAGAAAACGTTCCATTAATAGAAAAAGCAGCATATGGAACTTTTAGTAAAACTCAGATTGTTCATGTCTTTGGTATTCCAAAATGAATTCACACACAAAGATAATCAGGGATCAGGAAAAATAATATAACATCAGGCTGTATTGGGTGCTATGCTAAGCAATAAAATTTAGCTCTTCATAAGCTTGTTGAAGAAGAATTAATGAACATGTGAGTGGACACAATAAGTGGGCAAAAATTCAGGAAAAGGCAAGTTTAGTTGTTTGAATTCTCAGGATTTTTTTACTTCTATTACTCCAACCACCACAAAAGTTGGTATTGGCTCTTCCAGAAATGTAACAAGCAGAGATTAACTGCTGCTCTCACCTTTAATTAGGATAGGAGTGATAAGCTTGGATCATGTATATTAAGAGTTTCCACATATATGCAATAATGTAATGATTACCCAAGTGATTTTACTTATGATGACCTTTTTTTATTACATCATAAGGAAGGCTTTGGAATCTAGAAGAGTAAGTCGAGAGTTACAAATTACTGCATTCTTGAAGTAGATTAGCAGAAGGAACGCTTGGGCTCAATGTTTTTAAATCAATTCTATCACATAATAAGGAAGTAATTGAGAGAAGAGAAAGTAAAATGCATCATAGAAGTAAATTGCAGACAAGGAAAGAATATTTATGATTAAATTCTATCATATTCGGCCAAAGTTCGTGGAACGACATTGCAAGGAAAACTATTAAGTTCTTTCTTCAAACCTTAGCATTCATGATTTTTTTGTTATAGCCTCGATAAGAAGTTTACGCACGCTTAAAATTAGGTTAGGTGATTTATACAACATGTTTACATTGAAAACTTCTTTCCGTTCACATTCCCAGGAATTACTTGCAAAACATATTATGCTCCCTTAGCTTAAGATTTAACTTTAGAGTTGGTTTTTCTTTAAAGGAAGATGCTAAGGAATAATAAGCAGCGCATCTGCATCCAAACTCATTTCTGAAATAATGAATTTATTACTTTTAATATTGATCACAGATTCCTTTGGTGTTCACTTTCGATTAATTTACTAATAAATTACTTTTGAATTTTATATTGAAGAAAATTAAGGCAATAATAATGAAAAACATACTGAAACAATCTACAAATATTTCTGAAAATGTTATCAGCACAATATTTAAATAATAGCTAATAACATAAGTATATGCAATGTTCCCATCAATGTCTTTCTTAAAATTACGTCCATCCTTCTAAATGGGTGTCAGCTATGGAGCTGATTCTTTGACCATTCCTTTAGGATTAGGTACCGTAATCATAGGGAGGGGAGGGACAGTGTCGCAGCATGTTCAGCTGAAGGAGTTTTTTTTTTCAGAGGAAGGAGTATCCCAAATCTTATGTTACCCTACAATTTTTGAGTTATTTTCTCTCATGCCTGTACATTAGGGTGGTCCTTATTTTTGAGTGGGAAATTCATTTGGGAGGCCCCCTAAATTTGTTTCATATGGTCAGAAAATAAATTGTGTAAAATATTATTGCGATTGGATAATGGAAAGACGTTCCGCATTGCACTTAAAGTTTATAAATTTTAACTTTTATGGCCGTTTTTTGTTAATCAAAGGTGATTAAGGAGCATGTCTATCCTTTAATTCTTTTGATGTATTTACTAATACCCAAATAGATATTTACTAAGGCTTTCCTAAAGTATTAACAAAATCTTTTAAGTGGTTCCCAAGATTCGGCCCAAGTAGTGAGAGCGTGCTATGCAAGGTGTGCCCTTGGCACCTCTGTTCAAATGCATTAAGTTCACCATCACCACATATCTCCTCCAGCAATACACTACTAGCTCTAAAATTCATTTCTATTTTTGTTATTATTATATTATTATTATGCTTACATTTCTGTGACTACAGTGCAAAACTGGACATGTTGGAGATGTTAGAAATTCCTCCAAAAATATTCTAAATAACTTCCTCTTTTCAAACCTTTCCCCCATTGTACAAACCATCATTCCTTCACCTACCTCCAAAGGATTTGGGAGATGGAGTTTTCATTATAAATGATTGCAAACATTGGAGTGTTCCTTGAGTTCCATTTGTATGTGGAATCTACCACAAGTGTTGTAATGGTTCAATTTTACTTCTATTTAGAGTCCTCCTAAGTATTTAATAAATTTTATGTTTGTTGTAAACAGATCTTAGGTATTCCTGAAAACTTTTATATTTACTTATTTAAATTCATGCTGCAATTAGGCCTTCTGGCCAGGTGGCAGCAATGGAAGGGAACATATTAAACATTGGATTGTTTAGCATTTGCCCAAGGGCAGGAGGGAAAACCCTCCAAAATCCTTCCGTAGGCAATATATTACATTTTACATAAGATACCTACATCACAGTAAGGGATACATCATGATAACTAAGATATATACATCAAGTATGTTAAAGATAATTAATAAAAAAATTATAATAATATTATTATACAATGATAAGAATTTTGAGTGAATAAGATAGCATACATGGTAGATAAACCATATAGTCCTATATATAATATTAAGTTATATTTCAATCATGGCTAATTATACACACTATGATATTACATGGTATTACATTTAGACTTTGAACTGATGTAATACTAATATGTAATAGATTCAAGCTTATTTTTGAAAACTTGAAAATTTTTCAGCATTGGAATGAGAATTTCTCTAGGTAAAGTGTTCCATTCTCCAATACCCTTATTAACAAACAAGTTTTTCACTATATCTGTTTTCTGCTTGTGTTCCTTGATTTTTAAGATATGATTGTCACATCCAATATAGCTAGGAAGTTTAAACCTGACACCCATCCCAACCCCTCTGCGGAATTCCATGCTTTGTACATCCGGACTAATCTGAATGTTATCCTCGTAGATTCTAATGATTCCCAATTCAAGCTTGCATTTTTACTTTACTAAGCATTGAATTCAGCGTAATAAAATGTACGAAACAAGACCAGATGAAGAGAAGGATAAATTTGGTCAAGTCTAGATTGCTGTTTACATCATAAACTAGTTTCCTATTTATTTGTTGGAATTTAAGTATCGCAATTTATTTAAAACTTTGGAAATGTTTTCAAACTTTCTAGTTTTAATTTTTGAGAATTATTTGTATGATTCTGCTTGATTGTCCATTTTTAATGATGGCAAAATTGATCATGCTGATTTGGGTTAGTTATATATCTCATTTAATAAATTGTCAATTTCTTTAATTAAAGATAGAATGTTCAACACTAATTTTAAAATTATGAATTCTATTACAAAACTATCTCTGCTTGATTTGTTATAATAAGTAGTTCCAAAACACAATGATCTTTTGGTTACATTAATAGCTTGAACTAAGCAAATGTTTACTGTTACTAGTCAGTGTATACATTTACCTAATATTCCAAGAGAAGTATGGACTCAGGGTCGAAATGTATACGATTTCTAGTGGCACTTACAATTACATTTTTTTAAAGACATGCATTTCTTTGTATTGCACTTTACTATATATTAACACTTAATAAAAACTTGACCTATTCCTAAGGATTGCTCAGTGACTACTGATCAGAGAGGTAACTCTTCTGCTGAAACATTTTCTTTTGAAATCCATGGTTGAGGACATGCACTGAATTTGGGTAGAGTCCAGACCCTCAAAACTGCAATATTTTGTCCCTAATTTAACATACCCACTGTTTGTTCTGTCAGTGACATTTGTTAATATTGAACATGGACTACTTCTGCCTCTATCTATACCTGGAACTTTAACATATACAGCCACATAGGCTGTGATAGATAGATAGATAGACCCTTTATTGGCGAGGTTAGGTCCAAGCGGGCCTCTCTTTCACGTAATCTCGTAGGTCATTGTGATATGTACAAAATATAATTATAACTAAAAGAAAGAATGCGGTGTGCGAAAAAATCATTGCAACTGAAGGTTGACAAAGAAAAAAACCCATGTTGCGGGAAAACACCCACCGAGAAGGGGGGGGAAAAAAAACCAGCAAAGACACAGTTAATGCATATAAGGACAATAAATCATACAATAAATTTAAGGTGATTCAGAATGAGAACAAAAAAAGGAAAATCGAATTATAAACTATAAAATACAAATAATGTAGGTTTAAATGTTACATTTACAATATGAAATTATATATCTAAAGTTAACATTGGTTTGCTAAACTAATTGTAATAACATTATCAATTCTAAAAATTAGATTATCTTATTGCTAATTGTTATTATATCAGCCAGAGGCACTCGTTGCATGGGCAATATTCATATCAGATCATCAGGTAATCCTTGTCATTGAAAGCCTGAAAAGAGAGAAAAAGAAATACAGTAGATGAGATAACGGTAGGAGAAATATGGTATTCATTACAATGCATTTAATTAACAGAAGGGAAGGGTTATATTTGCTTACTATCACCCTAGAGTGATACAAAAAAGGGAGAAGGAATACGAGATAGCTGATGCTCAGATTTGAAGAGCCTTTCAGAGATGTCATGCTTGAATAAAGAGAAAGATGACTGTATTGATTTGGGATGAGTAAGTTCATTCCAGTATTTTGCTCTGAGAACTAGAAAAGTTTTACTGCAAAGTTTTCAGTTGTATGAATTGGTATCGTAAGTTTTCCAGAGGGACGAGTTTCTAACATTTTTGAATTGTTGAGGTTTGTAAAATAATTATTAAAATAGCAGGGACTACATTCATTGAGAACTTTGTATACAAGGTGGAGAGTATGAAGTCTTCTTCTTGAGTGTAGATGAAGCCTGTTCAATTCCTTTAAGAGTGGGGTTACATGGTCTGATTTTTTAGCATTGAATATAAATTTAACAGCATGGTTAAACGCCCTATCTAACTTAATGGTGACTGTTTTGTTAGCTTCATTCATAAGTGTGTCACAATAGTCAAAGATAGGGAAAATTAATGCTTGAACAAGCAATTTCTTTAGCTGAAATGGTAAAATATACTTCAATTGTTTCATACTATGAATAGTTGAGTAAGATTTCTTGCAAACAGCCGCTACATGAGGAACCCAGGTGAATGATTGATCCAGATGTACTCCTAGATTCTTTAAAGATGAACTAAATTCGATTTCAGTGTCGTCAATTTTTATGTTAGGTAGTGTAAGAGCTTTAATGTTACTGAAGATTTTGGGATAACCAAATATTATAGTTTGAAATTTACTGGGATTAATTTTAAGCACCAAGGACTGTAGGACCATGAATGTAAGAGGGAGATATCATTATTCATGAGTTGGATAGCTTTAGAAGAATTCTGAGGTTCAGCTGATAGATATATTTGTAAATTGTCAGCGTATAGATGGTAGGAGGCATATTTCAAGTGAGAGGAGAGATTTTGAAGATAGAGAGAGAATAATAAAGGCCCAAATGTAGAACCCTGTGGAACGCCGTGATTGTTTTGTATTATTGAAGAATATTTTTCATTAGTGAAGCAGGTTTTGGATCTGTTGACAAGATAAGAAGAGAACCATGATAAGGTGGAAGGAGCTAGGTTGAATATCCTAAGTTTGACAAGGAGTAAATCAATTTGTACTGAGTCGAAGGTTTTACTGAGGTCAATCAAGGCAAGAATAGTGATTTTCTTTTTGTCCATCATGATCTTAATGTCATCGGTGACTTTAGTGAGTGCAGTGGAGGTTCTGTGGTAACACCTAAAACCAGACTGGAGCGGATTGAAGAGATTGTTTTCAGATAAGAACTTCGAAAATTGTTGATACACTAGAGATTCTAGACCCTTAGATAGTGTTGGTAGAATACTAATTGGATGGAAGTCGTTGACGTTGAGAGGAGCATTGGTCTTAGGAATAGGATGTATGACTGAAGTTTTCCATTGTGAAGGAAAGATTCCAGAGAAAGTGAAAAATTAAAAATATGAGTTATGTGTGGGAGAAAGGCATGAAGGATTTTATGGATGAATTGAATGGGAATACCGTCGACTCCTGTGGCCGAGGATTTAATGGCCAAGAGGGATGTTTTTACTTCATTGATTGACACAGGACGAAATTTGAAGTTAGACTTGGTGAGCGGAATTTGGCCCATTATGGACAGCAATGAATCTTGTAATTCATCGGGTGTTATTCTGGTGTAGTTGTTAACGAAATGTTCGTTCATTGTTTTGGGTTATGTTATGAGGAAATGAACATTTACCCTTACTTACACCTAGTTTCGATAGCCCTTACCATAATGACTTGCTGGAGGAGTGCTTAAGAAGTTCATGAGCGAATCTGGCTTTGGTGTTTTTAATTGCTTTCTTAACCCTATTTCGTAGTGATTTGAATCTGTCAAAGTCCGTAAGTAGTTTGGAATGTTTGTAATGATTTAGAAGTGTGTCCCTTTGCCTCATTAAAGATAAAATGGTTTCACTCATCCATGGTGTGAGTTTGTTGATGACTGTGGCAGGAGGATGGGATGAATTGGAAATGATTTTCATCCAATTTGCTTGGATTTCTAAGTTTTCTTTAGCTTCTTCCTCACCTATGTTAATTTGTATTAGTAAAGAGCAAAGCTTACAAATATCTAGGTCATTAGTTCAAGAGATACTTCACTTCTTTTACCTGTCCTTCATTTGCTTAATCAAAATATATGGAGATATATTCTGAAATCTCTCCCAAAATCAAAATATCTTCATACAAACCTTGTTCAGATGCAACTTTCTAAACAATTTTATTTACCTAGGAACCTTGAGAAAGTTTTGCAAGAATGTGTAATTATTTCCTTCCTAAAATTTGCTTTTTTGAGAAGAATCTTGTAGAATATAAGACATTCTTGCAATACCTAAAGGACTACCTTTCCTATTTATGTTTTTAGTATTGTCTTTAGGTGATGAACATGACACAAGCTCAATTTATGCTGGCTGCTGAAATATTGCCTGACAATTCTTCATTAACTGCAAAATTTAACATTANGCAACACATCAACACCAGATATGCTACAGCGGAAAAACAAACATCCAGTGTTTTTCCAGTTAAAAATCCTTACACATATTGCATTGTGCTAAGAGACAAACGGGAAGCTCCGGATTACTGATTTCTGGGTGCATTGTCATTGAGAATTTTCAACTGTGATAAGGAAGCATCACAAATACTGAAAATATGTTTATGAAAGCAATGTGAGGAAGAGGGAAGAGAGGGCTGTAGTGCAAAAATAGCCTTAAGAAGGTCAGTGTCTGAGACACCTGCGAGGCGTCCCAAGGCAGACTGATAAGAAGCCATCCTACTGCTAATGACTTTAGGATTTGAAAGCTGAATGAAAAGAAAATTTACTAGTAAACAACGTACTGCCTGCTGCTTTATAAATGAAATGCTTCAAGCAATGAAGGCATTTGAAATTGTAGTAATCATTAAATTAAGAACTATAATTTAATGCACTTTGAAACACTGTCTGAACAAAGCCATATAAACTACAAAAAATGTGGCACTAATTGCTATTTTGTCACCGAAATTTGAGAGTAGATTTCAAGATTTCAGAAAGAACCAATTCTATTTCAGTATATTTGTTACGTCATTCACTGTTGACATTAACATCTTGACTGTGAAATTGCAAATCGAATGGGTAGAGTTGCAATCAAATATGTAAGTTTGAAATCAAAATATTCAAGTGACTCTTTTGTACTTTTATAATTTGTACTTGCCTAAAGACAAACTTCACTTCACGAACATACCCTGATGAACTGACAAAGTGAATACAAAACGTTTACCCGTACCGTTATGGCTTCCTTACACAAAGTCTTGCCAGTCTATTGAACATAGCCTGATAATGAAGTCTCTGTTAGGGAGTATGTACATTTGCAAGCAACTTTTTTCCTGTACAAAGTATACCAAAAGCAAAGTTAGAACTAAAATTTCATGCTTTTTGCATCTCCGTCAAACCAGATATAGATGTACTGCCATCAAAAACAAACTCAGTGTTCACAATTAAACATTTATGTTCTTTTGTTTGAAAATTAAACGTTGTTTTATTTTCTCATATGTATTTGGGTTACATTGTGAATAAATATTATATTCTTCTACACTGTTGAAGAATCACAGCAGTTTTTATCATCAGTTTTGCTAATATAAGTATTGCCAAAATCAAGGGGTTCTTGGTGGCCCACGCTCCTGAGAAAATTTGTAATTCTGCCCTATGGCACCAAGAGGTTGGACAACCCTGAGTTAGAGGTTTAAAAACACTCTGCAAGCCATATTTTGGGAAGTGCACGCAATAGTTATGCCACATTTTTGCACGAAAAATTGAGTGTGAAAAAAATCTCGGCAAGGATACACTACTACACTCTTGAGACAAAGGAAATAATGCAATGAAATGCTGTAATAATATTGTACTTTTTTAAAAGTCTATGATTAGAAGCAAAACTTATAAGTAAATACTTACCTATAATATGTAAATAAGATGTACACAATAAAAAGCAAGTCACAGCAATTATAAGTTCAAGCCACACTAGAAAATGATATTGATATTAATAAAATTCATACTTTTACTTACGATTTACCATAGCAAGTGTAAGCATTGCCTAGTAAGTGTACACAATTACTAGGAAAATAGTGTACATTTCAATCCACAGTTCATACTTTTACTGAAATCTTTGGTAACTTACACTTACTTGTGACTGTATGCATCGACTATCCACATTTTTACTGTAGCATAAAATTTAACATGCTGAAATAATTGCGACTGTAATTACCATAATTTAGCATGCAAAAATACAAGATTACTTACTTTATTTCAGACAATAAATACATCGTTTAACAAGGTAAAATCTGGCCATACTTATAATGTATTACGTATTTGTTTGAACAGAACAGTTTGAAGCCTAAGTTAATAATTAAAGCATTTCGCCAACTATATGTAACAAACTGCTATCAATTTGAAAGTATGTTGAATACTAATATGCTGTGAACTGGCGTTTTTCATTTGACCAACAGAAATTACCATTACCTAAGGAAAAATGTAAGACGTGTTGTGCTGTGCAACAAGATTTCCTGAATTGCTTGAATTAACTACTTCTGCAAGAAATCACTGAACTGAGATGACTTCTACTAAAAATTGTGTTGTCAGTTGTTGCGCAAGGAGCCATCTTTGCATACTATCGGCAGATAAGCAGTTTATACGCTGCCAGTAGATTGGATAACTTATTTGCTCTTTACCCTGAGTTTAACGTATCCAAACTTTCTAGAAACACATTTTCGACGGAACGTACAGTTTACCCAGAGGATAAATCTTATCCAGCGTTATAGAAACAGGCCATAAGGTGATCTGTTAAAGCAGAAGTCTTCAACCTTTTTTTTTTATCCCTTGTTTTATATTTAGATAACAGATAACATGTATCATCCCTTCTTTTTTCCATTCCTCTTAGATGTAGTTAAGTGAAGTTGACAAAATAATAAAACAAATGGTATCTTTATAAGGATTTGGACGAAACTTTGGCAGAACGGCTTTGGGGATTAACGGAAATGTTCCCAGAGCGAGTGAGGGACACCACTTACATTGTAACCACATCTGCATGGTCTACTGTCAAGGGTAAGTTATATTCAAATTAATTTTTAAATTTTCGCATGCAACAGAATCACAAATTTCAAGTGAAATTATAGCAAGGATTTTTTTTTTATTATGACAAAACAACAAAATATGTTTCAAATAAATTACAAAACAGTAAGTAGTACTTTGAGTGAGGCAATCCCATAGGTACAAATGTCCGTTTGGTTATTGAAAAAATTATCAACAGAAAGTGAGAATGAAATAAAAAGAGAGCCAAAAAAATGGATTGTTTAATAACAGAAGGTTTGGGAGTGAAATAGTGAAGTAAGGTCAGGCAAGTAGACCTATTTGGAACAGAAAACAGAATTTAGACGTGGACAGTCTGAAATGGAATTTAGAGTTATTTTCATATAGCTCGTGTTCAGTACATTAAATTTTATTTTAACTTCTATGTAGGCATATTGCATTCATTACTGCCAATAATTCCATTACTTAAAGGAAGGTGGATAAAATCGAAATATAATGGTGGTGAGCATTTCAACAATTACTGCTGCCCAGAGGGAGAGGTCTCTCCTCATGAGAGGTGGAATGAGTAGGCCAATTAGTGAAGAGTGTGTGAATGGGTAGTCAACCAAAAGACCAGGGGTGGGAACACTTATTGATTGTTAGATAGGAAAATAACCCATTTTCTTTTCCTTTTTTCTTTAAAACTCAGTTCCTCTTCAGGTATAGAATGTAGGACATTGAGTGGGAAAGGGAAGGAAGGAGAGATTTCACAAGTAAGCTTCTAAGATGAAAGCGACCACTTGTGTTTAATAATGGCAATATATATCTAGAGAATTTTACTCCTCATTAACAACTTTAAATTCATTAGCTACATTTTACAAAATTTCCTCAGTATCTTAGTGCTGAAATTCATGCATGAAAGTGTGATGAATTGAAACTTTCCATGTAATGTGCGACAGCAATACCAGTCAAGTAAATATGTAAAATTGCAAAGCTGGGTTCACTTGGGGTGGTTACCACGATCTAGAGCTACGCTTTTGTTCAGCACTGAACTCATTCTTGGATTGAACACCTATAGACTCTTACTGTGGGCTTGATGGAGTCTGACATAGTTTCACAACTCTTCGTCCTAACTCTATCTGCTAGCGATTGCTAGTTTTAAACATTTCTACAAGCTGCTTTTTGCTATTGTTAACTGGATTTACCATGGGTGCTTTGAAAAATTTGGTCCATAATTGACAATAATAATGATGATTGCTCACTTTTAATTTAACTTCAAATAAGAAATAGATATTTTGGAAGATTAGTAATGAATCAATACAAAATCACAGTATAAAGTGATCACCTTTACAAGGCATTGTCAGTCCAAAGTAAAGTATACATAAACTCGTCAGTCATTCCATCTGAATTTGCTAAAGAACGGATTTCGTCAAGGTGTGCCAAAGTACTTTGTGCATCAATAAGGGGTTGCTAAGAGTGCTTGTTGATGTTGTGTTGCAATCTCATTCAGCTGGTTGTTCATAGTAACATGAGGAGTAGATGATGGACTTGTAGATAAGGATAAGTTTGGGAAAAACTCATTTTCGTTAGTGCTTAGGGTATTACTAATGTCATTTGGAAAAACTGCAAAGCAAAAGGGTTGAGGATAGACCCGGTTGGACGTAAATGAGACTTAGGGTAATCAAGCATGTCGTTAAGGTGATTTTCAATAGGTATGAATGATGACTAAGAAGTGGAGGGGAAATGCCTTTTACTCTATAGGTGAAAGAGGAATTTCGGTGCATGGGGATAAATGGTGGAGATAAGCAAGACTGTTGTTTTGAAAAGCAAAGAGTTTAACATGGGAATGAGTAGAAGAGAGGAGGAAGAGAAAGGAAAGTGGAAAAAGAAAGAAAACGAATGTAAGATTCAAAGCTTTTTTTTGTTTTGTGTAGTGTTAATATCCAAATATTAATTTACTGTTACCCTGAAAATGTTAGTAAACACTTACTGCATTTTCATTATGATTTTCCTGAAGGCTGTGAAGGAGGAGGAAGTTTTTTTGACTATATTGCTCAAGAGAATCTAACTGTTTTTCTTGTGTGTTGATATGGGACTATAACCTTGATAATTCTTTTTCCACAAGATTATGGATTTCGCTTCTCAGTTTTTGCATTACTCTATCCAGTATACACAGGATATCCTTCTCTTGGACTTGAGGTGCTCTATGTTTGGGCTCTGGTACTCTTCTTAAAACCTCTTCCCAAAATGGCCTTTAAAACTTTAGGAAACAAACTTAAAGAAACCCTGTTGAACAACCTCATCTACTTCTGCTTTCCTAACCTTATCCTTCACGGTCATTGTCATAGTAGGTGTCCGGTAAATGAATGGGTCTGTGGAGAGCAAGCTCCTCACTCAACTGCTGAGAGACAGGAGATAATAATCTGAATAAAGATCTGACTCTAACAAAACCTGGTTATAATGCTAAGTTATAAGAAAATAAATTTAAGAAACTGAAAATAAACCCAAGTTGAACAAAATTACTCTAAATAACACTAAGAAATCGATAAAAAAATTCAGAATCTATTAAAAAAGTATAAAATTCCTTACTTTGGTCCTTCAGGGGAAACTCAAGATGGCAACCGCAACTATCTTGCTTTTGCGTGACTTCCTTTATATACCATCCAGCGCTAGTCAAAAAAGGTACTTTTTCTATTTAAAATGCATTGAGTGCATTTCAAAAATTCATTTAGGGTATTTCCTGATAAGGTAGAAGGTTGAAATTCACGATATCCTTAGAAGATATAGCTTTCTATTGTATGCCGTAAAAATTTTGGTCACAGGTTCAATACTAGGACGCGTCCTATTTCGCCGAAATGGGATGTACAGGAAGTCATTTTCAAAATTTTTTTCTGGGCACTTACCAAAAAGCAAAATTGCTAACAAGGGGAACACCAGACTTGCATTACAGGGATTTGATGGATACTTTCAGGGTAGGCTCCCTGCTCTAAAATAACTTATACTTCATCGGCTTTTGACACCAACAATCCTTTGTTAATGCAAGATTGGCATTTGAAAACCTGAGTTAGGCAACCATGCAGTGCACATACATTACCATGGATATTGCAAAATTTTCCATGTAGGAAAATATTTTCTCTCCTTTTTTTATTACAAATTACTCATATATTTGCCATTAAATTTCATCTTCTAACCTTCGAGATACTATTAACCGTTTTAGTTAACATTTATTGAAATATAAGTTAGATAAGTATTCCGTAATCTATTATGTATTGTTGGCACTCTGCTACACATTCAGCACATTGTCATCCTAAACCACAAGCGTAATTTGACTTGGACTTTTTTATGTTGTATGGGTTCTAACAGAGAATTCCTTGGAAAAGAGAGATTTTGATCCTAGCTATAATATTGTCGATTCTAGAACTTCCCATTTTTCCTTAAGAATGCATTTTGTGGATTTTCATAAATATTTTTAGAGTACTACCTGGGACAGTAGAGAATTTAGAATCTAGATACTGTTGGTAGTTGTGCATATCCAAAATAACGGAAAGTGATTGTATATCGTACAATATGGTCTTGAGGTTGACGCCAGGCCGATACGAAATCTTCACATAAGAAATGTATTGGGAGAATTTATGAAATTTTTTAAAAGCTGTTTCAGATATGACGGAAGTTTGTTACTTGCTATGACGATTGCATTAGATAAAGCAGTTACCCATTAGCCCCCAATACTTAAATACGGTCGCAAAAAAACAGTAGCCCTTACTAGCAAGCTATAATATGCAGCATCCATTTCTTTTGGTCGCCTTTGAATTTTTCTGATCGTGTACCTCCGTTGGTATCAACAAAAAGCTGCGAAAACGTTTTGTTAGCTGAATAATATATATGTTAACCCAGTATTGGTTCTTCCTCTTCCAAAGTGAATTATCAGAAGCTATTCTGTAAGAACAGTGCATAGGAGAAGTAGCTCCTTAATGCCGAGAAGGAAAGACATGATTTATCGTTGGGAAAAAGATATTATTCAAAGTGGATCTAAAGTGGAAAAATTTCAATAATTGAGAAAGGGACTCATGATAGATTTTTGGAAGCAAGGGCATCATGCAAAAACATAACAACCAGGACTCTGCAGCAGTGGGCTATGGTTACGGCTTTTCAATTCCTTTTGGATGAATTCAAGTTTTTGGTGTCGCAGTCTTGGGAAGATTATTTTAAAAGAAGCCAAAGAATAAATCAGCGCCACCTATTATGTTACCAAGAGGGATTGTGTATCAATAAATGATGTAATTCTTTCAGCGTAGGACTTAAAAAAAAAAACAGTCTGTTAATTGAAAAGTTCGATGCAGATTACGTGATCAATAGAGATCAAACAGGATGCAAATATCATATCAATGTGCGGCGAACCTTATTGTTTCAGGGAGGAAAAAGAACAAAAGTATTTATAGGAAGTATCGATAGATAGATACCCCATTCCTATGCAGCACAGTATGCAAAGACATCATCTGGAAAGTTAATGCTGAAGGTGAATCTTTGTATCCAGGAGAGTACTGGCACATTCAGCCCGAGGATTAAAGAGGAAGTTAAAAATTTAACTGAATTAATTAAAAATGTTTATGTAATATGCGCCAAGTCTGGCAAGCTGACATCAGATGTATATAAAGAGTTTTTGAGCAAGGTTTTCACTGATTATGTCCGAAAAAATTCAATTCAATAAAAAGTCTTTTTAAATGAAGAATGCACACTAAAAATAATATCACCAAAATATACATCAACATGTCAGCCTTGTGATGTTTATTGTTTCCTGCAGGTAAAAATATTCATTAAAGAAATACAAAATGCCCCAACATATATGAGAAAAAGCGAGTTGAGTAGATGGGAAGATGCAATCCATATCCATGGATTGGTGGATGACTAGCTATCAGCCCCCATATTCAGTGATATGTTGCAGTATGCATGGTTTTCCTCCATTATATCTAAAATTAGTGTCTCATTTCCTAATGTTAATCAAATTTGTTTTTCAAAGTAAGACTTAAAAGAAAAATATTCATGTAATGCACCATCCTTCCTGTGCTGCACGTGGCATCAGAAATATTTATTTCAATTCCTTGTATTATAACTATCATCCAAATTGTTACAGTAAAATAAGGAACTAAAAGAGAAGAAAATTCTGCTAATTTCTAACTATTCCATTTATCAAATGACAGTGAGATGAGATACTATTTAAAAGATATTAAAATAACTGTGGACAGGTACAAATAATAGTAGAGAAGTGTTAAGTTAAAAGATCGATGAATTAAAATAAGGAAAAATGTTAATATAACAGTATAAGGATTTCTTGAACAAATTTTTCTCCTTTAATTTCACTTACTTTTGCATCGTGTATCCTATATATTTTATATTCACTTACTTTTGCATCGTGTATAGCTTAGAACTGTCTATACATGGAGCAAAATCGGCCCAAAAAATGATGACTTGAAAAAAATTTAAAGTTTGGCATTTTATATCATTTGAAATAAACATAAGATAAACACAAAACTTTGTGCCTTATAACTACTCTATACAAAGTGTTTGAATAAAAAGTTCCATTTTCTTAATGCCGTCCATTAGTTTAAAACTTGAGTGTAAATTTTGCGATTTTCATTACGACGCCAAAAATAGGGTATATACAGCTCACGTTTACGAAAAAAGACCTCGAAACTTTTTCAAATTACTTTTATAAGGAAGAGCATGCTTTTATCCCTCGTAAAACCTAATTCTGGGTTTTCATCGCAGGAATATAAGGCCCTAGAAATCGGGATTAAGGTGAAGTTAAAATTGACTGTAAATATTACAAATTTCGTTACAAAACAAAAAATAGGGCATTTTCAGTTCACATTTACAAAACAAGACCACTATCGTAACTCTTTCTAATTCTCTTTATAAGAAAGAGCATGCTGTTATACCTCTAAAAATGTAGACTTGGTTTTTCATCCCAGGCATTTAATCCCTAAAAATAGGGAAGGATGTTATGATGCTCTATTACAACCTCACATCCATTCTTTCTTCGTTTGTCTTATTGAGATACATTTTACATAAGTAAGATCACAATAACATAAGGTATAAATGCAAAATATGAAAAGAGAAGCTATAGAAGGTTCTGAAAATATGACCGAAAAATTAGTGCAACATATCACTTCAGAATCCCTCATCCAAGACATGCTAAAGTGCAGAATCATTAAATTACTTACAAAATATTTAGCCGCCGTCGTTGATGCAGAACACCTCTAGTGGACTTACAGATTATATCACATAGGAAATGTAAGATATAGCATACAACAAATGAATTACACACGTTAACTCTTTAGCCCCCGAAGTCTTACATAAACAAACTGGCTTACACTAACCTTAGCTGCCTAATACAGATTTACCCCTCGACCTGGAAAAAACTTTTTCCACATTTTCTCTCGTGTGTCCAAAGTCATCTGTAAACACAGATATGCTTTTCAAGCTGTTAAGTTGTATGTATGCATGTAATCCTTAGAAGAGTGTAAAGTGGTCCTCTTACGAAAGGCACGTGGGTAGGCATGGCCTCTCTCCGAATAATACAGTTAAGAAGAAATAACTAACTCAAATAACAGGCCGATACGTGCCGGGAACATAATAAATTAAAATGATTCGATCCTGATGACATAAGACACAATGTTAATCAGGAAATAACGAAAATTAAGTGACGCAATGTAAAATCAGCATAGACTAGTATGCTGCTGTACAAAATGTTTCCATAGCAACTTCATCACATTTATCCTTATTTTATGGATTAAATGCCTGTGATGAAAAACCAAGTCTACATTTTTAGAGGTATAACAGCATGCTCGAACAAAATAGGCCTCTGTTGTGGCGATAACTTTCTTGTTTGATGTGAATCACTTTCCCCCAAGCAATTTTTCCATGTTTGAAAACAAAAAGAAATCGCATGAGGCCAAATCTGGAGAATAGGGTGGATGAGGTATCAATTCGTACCGTAATTTGACCAGTTTTGCTGTGGCAATTGCAGATGAGTGAGTTGGTGGGTTGTCATGATGGAAGAGCACTTTTTTCTTTGCCAAATAGGACCTTTTTTCCTCAATTCAGCATCGAATCGGTCCAATAAATCAGCATAGTACTGCCCTGTGATTGTCCTTCCCTTATCCAAATAGTTGGTGAAGATGATGCCTCACGAATCCCAAAAAACAGTGGCCATGCCTTTTCCGGCCAATGGAACTGTTTTCGCCTTCTTTGGAGCAGGTTTGCTGGGTGAAATCCACTGTTAGTGTTAATTCCACTAGTAATGGATCCATGTTTCGTCTACAGTCATGAAACACTGAAAAAATTTCCGGTTTGTGCTTAAACATGTCCAAACAGTGCTCCGAAGTTGTCATGCGATTCTATTTTTGCCCCACTGTGAGCAAACGCGGCACCCATCTTGCTGATAGCTTTCTCATGCCCAATATTTTGTGTAGGATACTTTGTTTGCATTCAGTTGAGATGTTTACAATGTCAGCAATATCTCTGATCTTCACACGGCGATCTGCTAGCATGATATCATGGACTTTGTTATCCATATCCTCCGTAGTCACCTCAATCGGACGTTCTGGGGGCTCTTCATCAAAAACGAATGTTCGGCCATGCTTGAATTCATTAAACCAATATCTGATGGTAGTCATCAAAGGTGCATGGTCCTCATAAACAGCATGCAACTTCACCTTGATTTCCTCACACATCTTCCCATCCAAAAAAAGAAATTGAATCACTGATCGATATTTCTCTTTCTCCATGGTGGCAAGCAATCATGAACTTAACCACTTTCAACAGCTATCAAAACAAAACTACTCAATTAATCAGTCTGAAATGCTGACAGTCATATATCTAAAGATGGCTTTAAATTATGGCATACACATTTTGTGTCAGTGGTGCCATCAGTCGCTAAACACGGGTACTTATCATACAGCCCTTGTATAGCAGGCTGTTTATGGATGGTGATTTATGGCAGTAGGTGTATGGCCAGAGGTGTATGGCAGGCATATATATTTATTCCTTATTTAATCTATTCTATATGATATTTCCCAAGTTGGTGTTCTCTTGAAATCTAAGAGAGAGATTTAGATTCATAAGTTGTCGGAAGCAGCCAATGGTGTCTGGCAGGGGGGTGTATAATATCCTAGCTAATCTATCTTAAATTAAGGTTGCAGTATGCAAGCATCTTTTACTCATAGGTAATATGAATATTCACATTAACACAGCTGAGGAGCTTCTGTATGAAAAGGAAAGGGTAAAGCCAAATATGGTCACCAATGCTTGGGGTACCTTCCTTGTATTCAGAGGATTCTGGGGTGTAGGGGAATTTTATTGAAGTCCTTATCCAGGAATATTGAGGTCCTTTCATGATGCATGACTTTCTTTTGTCAATTGCATTCTGGGGTCCTTCAAGTACAAAGTCAGAGCCTAGAATGCAAGTGTCGTTAACTATGCAATTTTATGTTGTTCAGAAACCAATGGAAATCACCCAAAGAATAAAGAATAGATGACATTTACTGTCAGTTCTATTCTCTTGATAAGAAACAGGTTTGAGTGACTGAAGCAGGTTTAACTGAGTAAAAGGCATAAGGGTCTGGTCAGAATGTCATGCCTTGACTCAAAATTAGAATAATTAACCACTCAATTCTGAGGTCTGTTTTTGGGATAGCCACTGTGGCATTGCCAGTAGCCAGTGGAGCTGGGGATCATACCCAAACCAAAGGAAAGAAAAAACAACAGTATTTTGCCAGTGTGAAAACTGAACCCAAACCGAAAAAATAAAATAAAATTCTTGAATCCAAAACCAAGGACAGTTTTTTATTACATTCTAATTTTCAGTTCAAAAGAATGCCATTTTACTTATACATAAAGGGAAGAAGGATTGCTAGCATGTGCAACTATGTCTTCCAACTAACTATTACTGTTTTATTCTAAACTTTATTGTAATATAATTTAAATGAAAAAAGGAAGAAATAGTAAACTTTCAGGTTTTTGCTCTGAAAATTTCATTTAAGTGAAATTCCATATTATCAGAGTGAAAGTAAAGTGGTCTGAAATTGTCAGATGGAGTGAAGTTTGTTTTTTTGGGGAACTGCTGCAGAAATCAAAAGGAAAAATATCATGGTTCGATACTCTGGTGAAGTGGTATTGAACATTGGTCCACAGAAAGGGTCAAAGAAGGAATATTGGGAGAGATTGATGCAAAGTTAGGTAATAGTCCACAGAGGGTGGGGCCAGAAGCACATCCTAATGAGATGGTTGGGGAAGGAAGTAAGGGTGATTAAGGGGTTGGGAGCACTTGTCTGGATCAAAAGTAAAAGGGGATACAAGGGTGGGATTTATTCAATCCAAGTGCTGAAGTTCCTACCTTAGGAGTGAATGGCACTGATTTTTAGAAACACTTCTCAAACAGTAGATAACTGTCACCCATGGTATTTTCAGAGGATATCATCTAGTAATGGAAAAGGGAAAATTCTCCTTAAGAAATGCATTGAGGTGAATACCGGAAATTTAAAAGCATGTTTTAATCTTACAGTTTTAACTTCTTAAGTCATTAACGTTTCATAAAATGTATAGTAGCAACATTTTTTTCTCAGGTCTGTATAAGTTTGGGTGCAATGCATCTTGGATATTTTTCACCTCATCTGCCCTATTATTTGCTCCCGTGATAATAGAGTTTGAGCGTTCGCAGATGGAAGAAATGCAGAGGCAACAACAGCGGCAGGTAAGCATCTTGTCCTAGATTGATTACATTAATTTGATTTTGCTTTTGGGGTGATTAGCTCATCTGTCATCATTCTTTGGTCTCTCTATTAAATGCATTTGTGGTTTTGGTTAGCACCTAAATTCTTACAACTTTATTCTATTTCTCACATTAATTGTATTATTTTAACATTCTGCCCTTTACGAATTATAGTATGCTCATTTTGCCATTTAAGAATGCATAATCAGGGGCTTGAAAGGAACTAAGATAAAGTCAGCCGGTGAATCAAGAAAAAGGCAATCAAAGACATAATCCAGGGTTTCACATTGTCTTTGCATCAGCCCCTAATGATTCATTCATGAAATGTGCACTGACGGCATTTACACTTTTTAAGGTTTTATCGAGTTTTTCCATTGCAGTATTAACTATACCATCAGAGGTCACTTGTGTTTCACCTTGAGGTGATTCCCTCATTGACCATTTCCACATTGACAGGTTTCCTTATTCTACTGTGTTCATTTTATCCCAGGTCGTTTCAAGAACCCTGATAAAGTAGAATGACATTGGCTGATGGAACAACTGTAAAAAAATAGTTGTTGATAGCCTAATAGAGAATATAAGCATTTAACATTCAAGTAAAGGTAATTCTACGATTGTATCATTCACTTCCTTGACCCTTTGGCATAAATTCAGATGATTCCCTAAAAGTTGTCAAATCTCCACCAAAAAATGATTTTATTTTGTTGCTGAAGATTTATTTTTCTATGAGAGTGTAGATAGTTTCAATTCTAAAAACAGCAAAATTAGTGGGAAAAGTTAATATTTAACAAATAATATATTTTTTAGATAAAAATACAAGTATTGAAGAAATTAGGAAATACCTTTTTTAGAGCCAAAAATTGTGTGTTTTGGCAAGTAAATAAACAATGAAATATAATTTTTTTCTTAATAATTTGTCATGTGAGGCATATGTAATAATCCCAAGGAAGAATGGACTTGAGAAAAGTCTGACGGGACCGGGAATCGAACCCAGGTCTCCCAATCATTGGGAGACCCAGGTTCGATTCCCGTCCCCCGGTCCCGTCAGACCTTTTTTCAAGTCCATTCTTCCTTGGGATTTTTCCTGGGTGCGCACCATCTTGCGCAAAGTCACCCTTACCCGTTTTCCTTTCATATGTAATAATATCAACAACAACCAGAAAATACAATATCTACAAAGTATTCACAAAAACATGGGACAATTCTCTTTTACACACAATAAATTCATTGTTGGACCTAAATGTACATTTACATACCATTTACAATGCTTTAATATAAAAAGTTATTTAAATGATAGTATACAATAAATATCCTTAATAAAAAATGTTCAGTTAATCATATTTCTGTACATCAAAATGTTTACATAGATTATTTTCACTAACAAATTAAAACATCTCACTTGAATTGGACTAAATTATTTGCACTACAAAAACTATTTAAACTGACACTAAGCTAATTCATACAACTCTTATAAAAATTATTTAACATGACAATATATTTTTTATATTTTTTAAAAGTATGGTATGCCTTAAAACATTCTACCACACGTAATGCTGGCTTTCCCAAACAGTGATTGCAATAATATGTTTTTGCTTTCTTTATAATCCCCTTTTGGAACATTGTGAGGGCAAAATACTACATACTTGGCAATTTATTGGTACTTTTTATCTGCATATTGCTTTGGAATATGTTGCCCTGAGAGTCTAGGCAGAAGGCCGAAGCAACGTTAGGACTTCGGATTGGCTGATCATCTTTCCTGAATCCCTTGAAAAGACCATCAATCACCATTTCTCTAAATCCTCTTTGTGTCAACTTTTGGTTTTATTTTCTAAATTGTAGCCTAACCAGCCATTTATGAGTGCCATAATGTCTGGTGTACCATTTCATTGCTTTTCTATTGAATGGAAACATTGAACAGAATTGATCAAGTCTATCCACTCCTCCCATATATTTATTGTAAAAAATGTTGATGGAAGGCTTTTTAACGACTCTGCTCTTACGCCTGCATTTTAAATGAAAGCAAAAAGTAAACAAATTGAGTAATTAATAGTAAAGAGACCACTCAAAGAGTGTTTCAATCCATAAAATAAACTCCTTTTGGATGTTAACAGTGCACAAGCTCGTAACCTCAACTAGATATCTAAGAAACGGAGACTACCACTCGCACTGAGCTAAAGTCGGATACTAACAGTAAGATTTCTTTCACAAACGTTTATTGTAGAGTCTGCAGAAGTTATGCGCTTTGGCCCTCCCATCCCTCCTCACATTGTTTTCATAAACACTTTTTCAGTATCTGTGTTGCTTCTTTATCACTGTTGCTGACAATCTCAATGACAATGCAATATGTGTAATGATTTTTGACTGGAAAAACATAGAATGTTTGTTTCCGCTGTGACGTATCTGGTGTTACAGAGTGCTTCGTTCCATTGTAAGCTGCCACTCTGTCATCCTACTTCGTATTACTAGTAATTTTGAGTTCTGACCATCAACTCGTGGCTACTTTAGACTCTTCTTCAATATCTCTCATGCTTATTCATCTCAAGGGATATGAAGCATATGTCCATGCAGCATAATCGGCTCTCTTCTTCACAGTAGCTCTTTTGCTATTGCTTTTAAAGGACTGCAGCAGTTCTCAAGTCCTCTTTTGTAATAGTTTCTTTTTGACTTTTATTATTTATTAAAGGAATTACATCATTGAAAGTAATAAAAAGTAAGGAATTTATTTTCTTTCAAAATACTTTTCGCATGGATTCTTGAATTTCATGAATTTGATTTAGTTCATAATTTTTTTGCATTTTAGAATACGTAAAC
The DNA here is from genome assembly GCA_000376725.2 of Ladona fulva. Taxonomy (NCBI): domain Eukaryota; kingdom Metazoa; phylum Arthropoda; class Insecta; order Odonata; family Libellulidae; genus Ladona; species Ladona fulva. Next base: position 293,107 of record KZ308896.1, on the reverse strand, counting down.
CTATTCACTGTTTAACTTTTATTTATAGGATGTTGTTGATTTCATAATCAATATTAGGCATTTAAAAGACAAAATAATTGAAAATGTTCTCTTTGAATTGTACAACGACAGCGATTTTTCATCGGTAATGGATGATGATGGCGTTAGTCCATCAGAAATTGATGATCTGCACATCTATGTTCATAAAATCTTTCAAGAGTTATAGAAGAAGCATGTAATATAAAAGGAACATTTTTTAACGGGAGTGGGGTAAATCTGATTTCCACAGCCAAAGGGTTAAAATTTGTGGTTTAATGATGTTCAGGAAAACGAAAGTGACCAAGTAAACTCATACCATCTATATCAGTGGTTCCCAAACTTATTTGGCCTACCACCCCCTTTCCAGAAAAAATATTACTCAGAGCCCCCCTGGAAATAATTTTTTTTCCCTACCTTTTTCATAAAATATAGTAAAGAAAGGTGTAAATTAGAAACATTGATGTTTGGAATTATGAATGCTCATGCGTTTACGTGCGTAAAAACGCTTCCATGCTGGTTTTAAATCAATTTAACGGTGAAATTAGGTTTTACATTTACGTTTTACATTCTTAAGCTTAATTTAAATGGTAAAAGAACGTTTCTGCGGTTGGCCTCTTAATGCTGAATTAAGTTAATTGAGTTATGTTTTCACAAGTCATTCCATGACTTTTTCTGTGAGGCCCTCGCGAAGTCTCAAAATCTCTCACGTGATCGTAATTCGTAACATATTTGTAATCGAAATCCGCGGGGCCCTGTTAGCGCGGGTCCCGGTGCCGTCGCACCACTTTGCACATACCTCAATGCAAGTGAAGGAGTATGCGGGAACTGAGCCAACGTCCAGTACGTTGTTCAAAGAAAAATTAAACGTTATGAGCGGAATACATAAATCAATTTTTCTAAATCTTCTTTCTTTTATGCTTTCACCGCCCCCTAACAGTTATTCATCGCCCCCCAAATGCACCTGTGGCCATCAGCGCCCCACTGGATCGCTGCAGCGCCCAATTTGGGAAGCACTGATCTATATCTACAAAAATAGCATACAAGCCACCTTTTGGCATGTGGTAGGGAGGGTACACCTTAGTTGCTCTTTTAGATGATGGAGTGAGCATGCATTAAATATTGCTTATTTTTCTTAAACCTCAGTTTGGTATGTCATGCTCTGTTGTGTTTAACTAGAGGGGACCCAATTCAGCCAGCATTCAGACTGATGAGTTCGAAACTTTGAGAATGTGGAAAAGAAAAGAATTCAATTCAACATATACACTGCATTATATTCAGCAGAAAGCCTAAAATTAAATTTATAGACTTAAATATTCCACTGAGGCATATGTAATAATCCCAAGGAAGAATGGACTTGAGAAAAGTCTGACGGGACCGGGAATCGAACCCAGGTCTCCCAATCATTGGGAGACCCAGGTTCGATTCCCGTCCCCCGGTCCCGTCAGACCTTTTTTCAAGTCCATTCTTCCTTGGGATTTTTCCTGGGTGCGCACCATCTTGCGCAAAGTCACCCTTACCCGTTTTCCTTTNCTATATCTTTTGTTGTCATTATTACTTAAGAATATGAGTTAAGAAAAGAAATCATAAGTTACAATTGAATTTAGAATCTCTTTAGTAGTGATTAAAAGTTGAGATTCCTTAATAATTTAAGATTCTAGTAAAAATTGACCTATACTCTGGTATACACTGTATTCTCAAAATGAAATACTTTACTACTAAAAAAGTTTTCTAACGGTTAAGTTTCTATATAAATCCCTTCCCCACCACACCATGATGTTGGTTGCAGAGGCAATGGAATATTTGTTGTTGATTGGATTGCTGTTCTTCCAGAACAATCGTTTGAATCAATGCCACATCCTCATTATTATTATTTATTCAATTATTATAATTATTCAAATATTATAATAATTATATTATTATTCAATTATTAATATTATTATCACAACCCTTATTATTATTATCCTCAAAATGCCTTCCATTGACGGCAGATCTGAGTTCTAGGATTGTAGTTACCTGTGATGTTTTTCATGCTTGTTCATTGGTTGAAGCTGCATCAGCACACAATTGAGTTTTTGCACATCATCATGGGTCTACCACCAGGAGTATCATCTTCACAACTACTCTTGAAATGCAAAAACCATTTGAACATTTTGCTCAAACAAAGATAATCACTTCCATGTACATTTTAAGTACCTAATTTCTCAGGTTTCAGTTGCAGTTTTACCACATTAATAATAAACCTTGATGTTATTCCATTTTATCAACTACTATGGGTAGTGGAAAGTTCAACCTACATAGAGCCATAGTTGCCAGAAAGATGACTTGATTCTGGTGCAAAAATTCACTCCAAGAACTTATTGAACCAACAGTATGTGTTATTAGTCTTTATGGTTTTCCATAAATGAATGGGCATTCTATTCCCATTAAAAAATCAAAGAATATATTCCATTATTCCTAGTGGTAACAACTTAGAACAGAAATGGTGAACTATTTATTAAGGAGTGTATATTTTTACAAAATAAGAGATTTTCATGTAAACCATAACTTGGAATTGTTACATATCATCCTTCTGTTGATCAAAATAGTATTGTTTGGTGTCTAATTTTGAGTTCTAAAATATGCATATTAGAAATTGGGAAATCCTAAGTTTTCATTTAATATATCACATTGACAATGGCAATGATACGATGGTCTGGAATCTACTTTCTTCAAGGAAAGGTCACTCATTTATCACTGCAAATATACTTTCTTGGTTATTGCATTTCAAAAATTGCTTCTCCCATTGGCTTAATGATTGATTACCACCAAAAAACATCTTATATTTTGCATAGTGACTCTAAAGTGAGAGAATTTTCCTAAAATAGCCTCAGTGGTTTTAATTTTCTTTGACTAACCATTTGCTGCCTTCTTACAGATCCTGCTGGGACCAAATGCTGCTGTATCAGGGCTTGGATCTGTACCTGCCCACCGATAGTCTGAGGCATTATCTCTATATTATCTCCCTGTTTCCCCTTTCTCTTCCAGTTGTTCTTGCCTCTTTTCATAGTGGCTACATTTCCAGTGAATCTCTCTCACTCGCAAACAACCAATTTCTTTTCCATTTTTTTCTTGTTTTTTGTCCAAGAGGCATTTAAATATGAGAAAATTCACCAATGCCATTTTGGCAGCCAGTTTTGATTTCCTCAGAGCATTCTCAATATCTCAGTTCTAAATCGCAGAATATCTTTTGGTGAGACAAGGGCAATAGAGGCTGCCTATCTAGTCGGGCACTGGACATCTTTTAACATCTTGATGTAATGTTTATCTACATTTTAGTACTCCTGTTGTAGGTTAAATGAAAATTTTGTTTAGTTTTTTGTGAATAAAATTCTTGCCAAGCTATGCCTAAATGTCCAATTATTTTATTTCATTTAAACACATTCAAGATGGTCCCAGAATAATTGAGAGTTCTTTCTTAAGAGTAGAAAGGGAGTTTGAATGAAGATAGATATCAAAAACACTAATGCTGTATTATTTCACATCTTAAATGAAAAACACTTGATAACCTCTACAGTAAGAGTTACAGACTTTTTTCTTTTGAGTTTTATAATTCCACAAAATGAAGCTTGACCATATCAATTTTGTTGTATCATTTGCCTCCAGAAAGAAATAAGAATAATGATGAGAGTCGATAAGAACATCTTTTCTTAAATTATATGAACAAAAATTAAAAGAAAATTGAAAATTCATTGCAAAAATAAAATAATTATCCTATATAAATATATACAAGAATTTTTAGGCTAATTAATATATTGTAATAAATATTTGCTGGGGTATCTCGAAAAGGGTGTTCGCAAAGGGAGTCACATACATAAAGGCTTTTAGAGACGAAGAGGAGTTCTCGAACACTAGAACAGGTGGATTAGTTCCATGGTTAATTGGTTTTTTTTTACACTCTCACTAATCCTCAGGTGCATTGAAAACATTATCACATTCCCCTGCTCATAGACATAACTACTATTCCTTATATTTGCCAGTTTGCTTATAATATCCTAATAAATTTTTTATGTGCTATTAAATGGGAAAGGCTGAATTGTTTGAGGGAAAGGAGAAAAGCATTTACAATAAGATGCTGCTGCAGTTAATTACCCACAGAAATAGTAGTGTATGAAAGTAATACAAAGTATGAGAAAGCATCTACTTAGTAACAACATATATTATGGAAAGTATGAGTTGATTTTAATTTTATGTTATTTCTCTAGGACATGTCATACTTCCACATAATTATTTCTTCAATAAAGATGTTTTATATTAATTATGCCATATTTGTGAATTGTATCATAATGCAGTAGATTTTGAGGAGATTCTCTCCCTTGTGTCTCTTGTAATTCAAGAAAATTGCTCAAAAGTGCATTTTTCGTGAATATTTTTTACAAGAGTTCAGCAACTTGTTATTAAAACAAAAAATTCTTCTAAGATTGTTTTGATGCACTTGAGTAAGACTAGTGTTTTTCTCTTTGATATTTGTCCTCTCCCAAACCAGCAAATGAAATACATACATGTAATCTTATAGAGGGCTAACTTCACGGGAGGTTGTGATATAACTTTTTTTCATGTCTTATCTCCCATAGATGGCATTGGGGTTCCCCTTAGCTTCTTCCTTTTCACTCACGGACACTTGCCTCCCTTGACTAGGTGTGGCCAGGGTTATGATTCCAAAGAGTGTCCCTTCTTATCTTATAAACTCTGTCCAACGTCTTGAAAACACAGTGTTAATCTTATGGTCCTGTGTCTTTCTTATGGGGAAACTTCACGTGCTTTTGCATAGAAAAAGAAGCTTTGAAAAAATTTAATTTGAGAACTTTCATTCTACCGTAAAAGCAATTCCAAAAAGCATGCTCTGATTCAATCAATATTAAAAATTATCATAATCAAAGAAAAATTAAGAAAGTGATACATTCAAGAAAATTGGGAATTAGTTGCGGTTTTCTTTGAATCAATGCATTTTTCTCTATCTCTAAGAAACACTGTGTTTCCTGGTATCAAAATCTGCTTCTTTTCATCCATCATCCACCAATGCTACCAATTTACCTATAAAAATTTTGGAGACAAACGACCTGGGGAAATGTATGTATGCTCACCAACAAGAATTTTCATGATTCTATGTCAGTAAATTTTTCGTAAAAATATAGCAAACTTATCATTTTGTAGTATAGCCATGTTTACATGATCATAATTTAATTAGCTTTGAAATTCGTGTTAGATCACTGAAGGAACCTGTTATTTTACAAGAGTGAGAATCCAATCGAAATATAATGCATTTGCAAAAGGGAGAGCGAAATAACTTATGAGGCTATTGGGCCAGTGCTTAGTCATAGGAAGTTTTTTTATCTGTTACGAAAGCAATTGTGCTGAGGAGCTCATCCTTTCAAGAGTGGCCCACTAGAATATTTATTTACACTTCCAACTCNAAGTGATACTTTCAAGAAAATTGGGAATTAGTTGCGGTTTTCTTTGAATCAATGCATTTTTCTCTATCTCTAAGAAACACTGTGTTTCCTGGTATCAAAATCTGCCTCTTTTCATCCATCATCCACCAATGCTACCAATTTTACTGTAAAATATTTTGAAGTCAATGAACTTGGAGAAATCTATGGAAATGCAGAGAGTTTTTGGCAAAATACATTGCAAAAGGTAGTCGTTAGGTAATTTTTGTAATATTTCCGTTAGAAAAATCTTCAAGAAATCCTCTTGAGTTTATTGATAATGTCAAAAAACAAAGTAATATTTAGAAGTAACACAGACCTCTGTGCTCTTGACTTGAGCTGTTATAAAGCAGTATCGTCCTTTCTCGAAATGATCTCATTGACTTGATCATCAACAAGAATTTTCATGATTCTATATCAGTAAATTTTTTGTAAAAATATAGGAAACATCATTTTTCAGTATAGTTATGTTTAAGTAATCATAATTTAATTAGTTTTGAAATTCATGTTAGATCACCAAAAGAACCTGTATTTTTTGCAAGAGTGAGAACGCAATCCAAATAAAATGCATTTGGAAAAAGGAGAGCGGAATAACATATGAGGCTATTGGACCAGTGCTTAGTCATAGGAGGTTTCTTTCATCCATTTAGGTTACGAAATTGTGCCAAGGAGTTCATCCTTTTGAGAGTGGCCCACTAGAATATTTATTAAAACTTCTATTTTTGTTTATCTGACCTACTGAAATAATATACCTATATTAAACTATGGGATATGAAGTATGCATCTTTATTGTCATATATAATTCTTTCTGTATGACAAGGGGAGCCTCTGTGAACTAAGATCTTCATACTAACCTGGTCTAGGATACGTGGTAAGGCAGAATTACCCAAAAACTCACTATCAGTTGTCGGAGAATAACCATATAAGACTGCTTGTTAGTTATTTGGGACCAGTAACATTTCGATTTACCTCATCGTGCATCACCTCAATGTGAACGATGCATTACGCTGACATTCATCAAGTTAAACATGTTTTACTTGCATGTAAATCAAAACAGCATTAGGAGTACTTGATAAAAGAGATGGTCCAACATATTGCAGCCTGTTTTGTCAATGGAGATCCCAGGTTTGATAATAATGTTAGGACTATGATAAGAATCACTTGGGTGAAAATCACTCCAATTGAGAAGATTAGATTACTGAAAGAAGCTTTTTGGTAAATTCATTGGTTCAGAATTTTAAAGCAAATTTGAAAATGTAATTCCAGTAAAAAAAAAGGAGTGCGATCTCTGAGAAGCATTGACAAACCATTACAAGGAATCAATTGCTAACACTGATAGTTACTTTGGATTGTTCTTTCCGCATATCATCAGAGAAGCTAATGGAGTAGACTAGGTAAGGTGTTAACACACCCCCTGCCATACGCCTCTGGTGACACACACGGTACAAATATAAACTATCATAACAGTTTCGTTTTCATGTTTGTATTACTTACTAGCTGAAGTGCCCATTGATTCTCAGCGGGAAAAATAGATGTCAGATTAAATATAGCATACCTATTTGTACATAAGAGAAAATAACATTCTCATTATAGTTTAGTCCAATGGGACAGGTTATCGAAAACAAAAATTTTCTAATCAAAGTTGAAGCTGAAATCTACAATCAACAATAAGAATGTGAATCTTTATGGAATTTCCTTCTTATGAAACTTGTCTCGAGTTAATGTGAAAGTTTCCAAGATTTTCAACTTCTGGTTATAACCGTAAAATATGTCTAGAGTCCGAATTGATAGACAAAAAGTTAGTCATTTATCTCCATTAGTTCATTACTACGTATATTTGTTGCCCCTGAAATTCATCGCATACAAATTTTTTGTGACAGTAATAGTTAAAATCTCTGAATAATTTCCTCCTCTTCATATCATCAATTGCTTTTAAATGGTCCTAAAAACACATGCATTCTTATGGAAAAATGCATGAACTCAGAATCAACAATCGCATTGGTCGTCAGGGGGACTGGTTGTTTACCTTAAAATTTCACAAAATATTCGTATATTTTATCTAAATTCTCGCAGCTTCAAATAGAAAGTGATATTACAATAATAAGAATCTTTATTCAATTTCCCTTCTTTTGGTACTTATTTTAATTTTATACAACTACTCCTTCTAATTTAATTTTGCAAAAGAAATAAAGTCTGTAACCGATGAAATCGAACTTTACATGTATTTCTTATGAAAATCTATCTGAACAATCTCAGTTCAAACCCAGCATAGTTATGAACTAAAAAGGTGACAGTACTTCCTTCCGGATCTCAGAGAACACGTATACAAAGTTTGACGCAAATCGGACAAAGTGTGGACTCCAATCTCAGACAAACAAACACAGAATTACTGCTTTATATGTATAATCAATCTTTATATGTATATGCAATCTCAACTGTCAATTATGGCATTAGCATTTTCATTGATGTTCATAGTTATGAGCCCTTCAACCTCATTTTTGGTAGTGCCTTACAGAGGAGTCCAGTTTCATCAAAATCATATCTACAATCTGAAGGATAGCTAAATTTTGGGATGATTTAATATACACATATATGTAATTTATTTATGCATCTTCAATAACTTCATCCCCTTGTCTAAAAAGTTTCAAATGTACTATATTGTGGCAATTTTTAAATTATCAAACTATCCTGAGGAGAATTTAAAGACTTCACTGATGTTCAACTTCAGTAAAAATTGTTTTGCTTTTCCTATCAATAAAAGGCCCAAGTAAGGGCAAATTATCCCTATGGCATTGAAAAAGTAATTAAATAAATGTTCTTCTCATTTTACTTCAGTTTTTTTAATTTGAATATTATTCTGCTGTGGCATTTAACATTTTGTTTTGGTTCTCAGAATTAAAGCTGGGTTGTAAAATTTGTACTGCAATACTCACTTAGTTTCTTCACTTATTTTACTTACTTCAATGGCACAAAGAATTTCTCTTTCTTTGAGAGAGACGTTTCATATACTTTTTATTCACATCCATTTTACTTAGTGTTGTCACGATATTGTCTTACCTTTTGAGGAATATTTGGAATTGAACAAGGAAAAAATAACATGCAGAGACAAAGTTGGAGTTTTTTGCTGCACGGTGTTCACACCTTGAGGTCTTTTTACGTCCAGTAACTTTGTAAAGTCCATTTCAAACAGTCTAATACTTGAGAAAACTTTTGGACGTAAAATTTGACTTTTGTTGTGATTTAGGATGGTAAGTCTGGGAAGCTGCCACTTACATATTACAAGGGGTATATATGAACCTTGCCTAATCTATCCTATACACAACATTTCCTTTCTCTTCTTGTGATTCCAAGCATACACCGTTCCATACTTCTTTGTGTAGTCTGAAGTCACTGGGTTATTGCTGCATTTAACACCCAAGTCTCACTTCCATATGTAAAAATTGGTAGAATGCTTTGGTTGAAAATCTTTCTCATCCAGACCATTGGCATTTTCGAATTCAGAATATGGATGGTTCTTCCGAAGGCACTCCAGCCTAGTTTCATTCTTCAATTCACTTCATTAATCCTGTTTATCTCTACCAGTTCTCCCAGATAAGTTAATTCTGAACAAACATAAAAGGGTATCTCTTTTAGTTGAATTGGTTCCTATGCTGCAAAAGAATTATACATTACCTTAGTTTTCGATAAGTTTATCCTGAATCCTATTTTCTACCTCGCTGTGTTCAGTTCTTCGAGTCTTGATGTTAGATCTTCACTGTTGGTTGCTAAGAGTACTATATCATCTGCAAAATGCAGATGACTGATGTGCTCTCCATTGATCGGTAGGCCTCTTTCCTCCCAGTCTAAGGTTTTAAAAACTTCTTCCAGAACGGCTGTAAAAAGAATTGGTGAAAGGTAGTCACCTTGTCTCACTCCCTTCTCAATCCAGAATTCCTCTGTTTCTTCATGCAGCATTACAGAGGCTGTGGCATCCTTGTAGATGCTGCGTAAAAGTTGGATGTACTTGGTATCTATCCCTTGTTTCCCCAGTGCCTCCAGTGTGGAGGAGGTACTTACCGAGTCAAAGGCCTGGGCATAGTCCACGAAGCAGAGTACTAGTGGCATCTCGTATTCATTCATTCTGCTGATAAGTTCTTGCAGCGTGTGAATGTGGTCCATAGTGCTGAATCCCTTGCAAAATCCAGCTTGTTCTCTGGGCTGGGCAGCTGCCAGGGACGTCTTCAGACGTGCAGCTATTACTCTCATGAACGTTTTGTAAATAACAGGAAGGAGGCTAATGGGGTGGTAGTTCTTCAAATCTTCCTTTCTTGTGCAAAAGGAAAATCTTTGCATGGTTCCATTCCTTCGGAATTCTCCCTTGTCTAAGGCAGTTAGTGAATAACTGCGCTAGGACAGGTGAAATTTCTGTAGCACCAAGTTTCAGATATTCTGCTAAAACTCCATCAGCTCCTCCTGCCTTTTCATTCTTCATCTTCTTGATGGCCTCTGTTACTACTTCTGGGAGAATAGAGGGGGGAGTTTCTTCTTGGTTTTCCTCTTCAACATTTTCTGTCTTCTTGCATAAGTTGGTGAAGTATTCTGCTACTGTCCTCAGTATTTCTTGTCTATTGAATCTGTTGTGCCATCTTCTTTCTGGACGACCAAGATTTGTTTCTTTCACATTGCTAGGCGTCGTCTGACCCTCTTCATACTCTTGTTGTTCTCTATAGCTTCTTGCACGATTTTTTCGTTAAAATTCCTTACATCTTCCTTCATCGCCACTCTGATAGACTTGCATAGCTCGACATATTCCATGTTTTCCTTTGGCAAGTCTGGCTTCAGTTTGTTTCGCTATTTCATCATTTTCCTGGTTCTGTCACTGAAATTCTTATCCTTTGGTCTTTTTGGTGTACTTGCTACTTCTTCTGCCGATGCCTTCACGACTTCCATGACTTTGGCTTCCAGTTCTACTTCTTGAAGTGCTGAAAACCTATTTCTTAATCCAGCTGGAACTCTTTCTGATTTTCTTCTAATTTTGCAATAGTTACCTCCTGTTTCTTGCTTGAAACCAACTTCTTGTGAAAAATCCCAAGGAAGAATGGTCAATTCTTCCTTGGGATTTTTCCTGGGTGCGCACCATCTTGCGCAAAGTCACCCTTACCCATTTTCCTTGTTTCCAACTTCTTGTGCTACATTCTGAAGTTATTGTTCATTCTGCATCTAACATTCCTGTGTTGAAGTTGTTTAAAACTTCACAGTTAGTGACTGTGTAGAGTTTGTTAACCAATATGTAGTCTATTTTGTTTTTTATTCTATTAGGACCTCTTCTTGTCCCCTTCCTGGTAGGATTCTTCTTGAAATTTGTGTTTGTTATGTACATATTGGTGCACTCTGCAAACTCTACCAGGCAGTGACCTTGTTAACTTCTCTGGCCTAGTCCATGTTTTCCTGTGTCAGCATCATCTGCTTCCTGCTGACCTACACAAGCGTTAAAATAACCCATGAATAGTGGCCCTCCTTGTCATGTTCAGTTCCATGAGTCTGGTAGAAATTTTCAATTTCCTCTTCACTGTTTGCTGTATAAAATTGGGTGATCTGAACTGAGTAATGTTTATTTACCCTGAGGATGAGCTTACATATTCTGTCAAATACACTTTCTATTTTCTCCACATTGTTTTTCCATTTCTTGTTAATCAAGAAGTCAGCTCCTCCAAGTCTTCCATCTTTTGTTCCCCTATGATAGAATAATTGCTCTTCCCCAAGTGTAACCAGTTCTTCTGATTTTCTTCTTACTTCACTGAGTCTGATGACATCCCATTATATCTTTGCTGCTTCATTGAGTAGTTCCAGGAGTCGATCTTCGCTCTTCAAGCTGCAGCAGTTGTAGGTTGCAAAGTGTAGGGTTTTTTGTTTTCTTCATGATGGACCTCTGCAATGCCACCACCTCTCGGACATCCGAATGGGTGGTGCTTTTAAGTCTGGATAAATGTCCATTACAAGGGCTCATCATAAAAATAACACTTGGAGGATAATAATTCACCAGGCTGTCCAACAAACAAAGTTGGTGAATGCCACTATCACTATTTGTTCGGAGATATTGTTGAAACCTTCATAGCATGGTTGAACCTGGGCTATACATTGCCTCTGAGGCAATGAACTGTGGCAGTGTGAGGAGGGTATACAAATGATGAGGCTAAACGGAAAGCCTCCCTGTCCTGGCAATTTTTTGCATAAAAACCACGAGTTTGATGGAAAGATGGAGAAAAATGGAAGCATAAGGAAGTTTTGAGTCATCTGGTGTCTTTGACTTGGCCCTTTTACTCTTATCAAAAGAATTAAAATTCAGCACTTTGCAATCTTGGGCAGATAGATTTAAAAGAACACACTGTAAAAAGCAACGTAAAATTACAAATTATGAAGCCAGTAGTGATATTTCCAGAATGGATGACATCCTCTCCACAACAGAAATGTTTCAACGACAAACCATTGCTTTAATTCCTGAATTTGACTCACATTAAGTTATTAATGCTGACAAGACTGGTGACAAATATTGAGGGAAAGTATGGTGAACATTAACTATACAGGGACAAAAAAGACGAGAGGTTTTTAGGCAGCTTAATCAACTTATAGTTAAGACTCCATAACGTACCTGTAGCAATACAGTAGATACTGGAGTACTTACCTAACGTATATTTGAATAAATATGGTCTGGAAATAAATCCAAGACCATATTGAAAAAATCTTTGCCATTTGCATTACAAAAACATGTTTAATAACAATTCAAGTTCAATAAATATCTCGACTATCAATTCACTATTGTTTTGGAAAGTGCTCAAGATAAATTTCCTATAATTTGCACAATGCATTCTTTACGGAAAAAATTGAGTACTCTGGACCTGCTTGGATTGAAGCTATAACAGCTATGATCGATGCCTCACTTTATTTTGGGGTTTTCCATTGTTACTGATACCACATAAAAGGGCCAAGTCAAAGACACTTGTAGTTAAGGCTGAGACTACATAACCTATGTGTAACAATACAATAGATACTGTAGTACCTACCTAAGGTACATTTGAATAAATGTTGACGAGGAAAAAATGTCTGGAAGGTAAGAAGATGAAATTTAATAGCGAAAAAATAAGTTTTTTTGTAAAAAAGGGATAAATATTTCTCTAGACGGAAAATTTCCCCATATTTATGGTAATGGACATGCATTGCGGGGTTGCCTTACTTGCATTTTCAGTTGAAAATTTTACGTAAATGAAGGTGCTTTGAGTGGAATAGCTGGACAAATCATTTATTTTTTGTGCAAGGAACGCATCCTGAAAGTTTCGCATAGAACCTGACGTGTTCCTTGTTAGATTCCAACTATACAAGTATTCCTCCACTTAAGTTGTCGAGGGTTTCATAGAAAACCCTATGAAACCTTAAGGTAGGAACAACTCTTGATTAGATTCCCAGTGGGGGCCCACACATTCAAAATGACCTCAGCTGAGGAAGCATGTTTAGCAACACTACTGCTTTTCCACTATATCATTAGGAGAAATCCATGTACCTTACAATAAAACTTTGTAGCATACCTCAAACAAGTAGAATTTTATATTTAATAGTAAAATAAAATGAGAATATTACAATGAAAAACAAAAGGAATTACAAAAAAGTATACAACTTTGTTGTTAAAGAATTACAACACTGAAGGAAACTGCACTAATGTCACTCCTTTTCAAAGTCTTCCAAAGGGACACCATATCCAAGCAATTGTTATACACAGCACCTTCCATCAAAACAGGAAGAACATCTATTTAGAGCAGAAAGATTATCTAAAAGAGAATTAAGCTATTGGCAAATGCCAATTTAAAGTTCTCATAAGTCCAAGTGACCATAGCCACTTTCTCCCTTGTAAAACATTCAATAAATATTCTTCAGGGACAGTCCAACAACATGGGAATGCCTTCTGACAGACAGATCTCGGACAGCCTCATCTGGTCTGATACATGCACAAAAGAATCCAAGTGAATGGGAATGTGGTCACTGGTCAGTTGGAGCCATGGCTCTTGCCTGAGCTCTAACTCTCTTCTCATACTCCAACCTGTTTTGACTGAAACATTTCAAGCCATTTAATAACAGATTATATGTTTACTTGTAAGTTTGCAAGGTTCCCTATACTATCTAATACTAATGTACAACACTGTTGTTTGGAATCCATAAAAAAAAACAATTATATAGTATTGAAAGAGTGAATGCCAGGAGGTAGTGAAATAGCAGTGTCTCCCACAAGTACCAGCAACTTTAATAGAACAATGTTTGCAAGAAGACGAATACCAAACATTTTGCAAAAAATCAATCAACTACAGAATTTAAATATTTCATGCATAAAAACAAACGATTTTGTTACGCTAAACAGAAACATTTAATAGCTAACATTGAAGACTGCAATAAGTGAAAGGATATGTACATAAAAGGTTAGACTCCAGTAGAAGACGTACTGGAGGTGTTGTTTTATGCGAGGAATATTTCTTATAAGTTGATAGACTTCTGTTGTGGACATGAATTTCTGGATTCAAACTATATAAAGTATAGTGAAAGGAAAACAACATGAAGTTACTGGACCAGATGGTTCTGATAAAGTATTTTATGACTTTTTGAATGCTTTTTTGGATGGGAAGTCAAATAATTTAACATTACAAATATTGTTATGAGATTTCAACATAAATTGGCTCGCTGAGACTATGTATTCAACTTTGTTGAAAAAGTGTGTAAATGATTGAGGATTCAAACAATTGGTGGGGACTGTACTCTTGTATAACAAGCTTTTTTTATCACACCACGTATAAACTTCAGAATTATGGATTTGGCTGGGTAGTCATTAAATTGATACAAAATTATTTATTAAAAAGAATGAAGTAAAATGCGAAAGCTACATCTTATCCCAAAGAAACACAAGTTTCGGAATTTCTCAGAGTAGTCTGCTAGGACCCTTGTTGTTTTTAGGGCATACTATTTAAATGATTTGTGTAGATAAGTAAGCATCTCTTTGCAGGTGATACACTAATATATTTGGCCGGAACAAATCTTGGTGAAGTGATAATGAATGTAAAGGAGGAATTAGGTATACTAAAGGAGTGGAAATAAATAAATTAAAACTAAATTAAACAAAGTAAAGTGCAATGTTCCTTGGAAATTGCAACTAATATTAAAGATATAAATTTTGTCATGTAGATCATTTGACAATTTCCACACAGCAATTCTTTGGGAAAACAACACCCTTTCATCGAAGAAATTTATCCAACAGAATTTCTCAGTCAAATAATTTATAGCGACTTACAACTTCTTAAAATTATACAGCTATGAAATACTGTAATAAACTGAAAGGACTAAAATAGCTTGAGATTCGTAGGGCGTTCAAAAATCTGGAAGAGACTAATTGTCATTAACAGAAGGCTAAGCCTCGCTGTCATGTGCACTGTATCACATTCTGGATAGTTTTGGTTTGTGTCTGAAACAATCCTGGAACGCAGTAAAGCTGGATTCAGGGAAAATTTGGAATGACCCTTAGTTTAATTAAATACCCTCAGCTCACCAATATATGGTGTATGCCTCAGCCTGAGCAGGGTCTTTGATGTTAGGCTCGTTAAGGAGATCTTGAATGCCCAGCAAAATCTGTTTTATGGTTATGGCTGGCCTCCAGTCTTTCTCTTCATCCAATAATGACAAGCAAACCGTCCCTGAAAATTAAACAACAGCCACAAAATTTAATCGTCGAAGGCTTCCATTAATGAAATGATATACAGGTTAGATCAAATTAGTGCGTTTGACCATAAACTGCTAGTAAACGACATATCATTACAACAGAACTTAGAATGTTTACACTTTACAATTGACATTTAAACAAAACGAATCAATATCAAAGATGATACCCGATCTCAGTTAGCATGAGCAGCTAAACCATCCAAACCATATATGAGAGAACAGCGTTACCTGATGGATAAACATTAGGATGAAAAAGGGGTGGCTCGAACTTGCATTTCGGAGGACTTGAAGGGTAATCATCCTTGAATATCATACGCAGCTTGTATAATCCTCCCTCCCATGGAGTCTAGAAAAGAGTGACGATTAAATAATTTATTTAAATAAGTTCTCCAATCAAGTTTCTGGTGAGGTGAAATGAAATAAAACAAGGCTAAAATATTGAACGATTTAAGAGCGATCGCATTACAAAAAGAGTACGTGAGAGAAAATATCATTTAAAGGAAAACTGTTGAATTCTCACAGATTTTTTGCCGGGAATGGCACATTCCCATGTCATTAAATGAAGACTGCCATCAGGTCCCTTAGTTGGTCGAGCAACGAACCCCTGCAACGTAACAGAAACACTAGTAGTACCATTTTTTTAAAACTTCTTGCAATTAATAAAAATGCAGAATGTTACAGTAATGCCAAACGTAAGAATTACAGATTGAAGATGTTGAACATCTACTTACAAATGGGTGATCTTTTCGCCAAGCTTTTCGCTCCTCAGCGAGACGAGCAGCAGCAATTCCTGACATAACTTACTGGTAGCGAACCATATCCGAAGAACAAGTTCAGCAAACGTTTGAATGTAAAATAAAAATTCTTACAAGGTTCTAGAAATATCGGCGCAATAATTAAGTCTCTTCGTGTCTGCAGTTAGTCAAGAAATTAAAGACTATAAATCATTTGAGAACAATCACATACGAATGTAAGTTTACCTTAGTTTTAGATAAAGATTGTAGTGAACTTGAGCTCGATGACCGCTGATTCAAAAGGCGCAAAATTTGGGAAAAATGTTCACAGCAACTCAGAGGGATTGTGGGTAACGGTATTCAACTGTCACTATCGACTTCCATACATTGACGGTTGTAGAAGTTTCCCATTCTCCTCTAGTTAGGGTTCGATTTTGGTAGACGGCTCTGGCGCAGTTTAACGCGGCAATTTAAACAATGCCGCTTCTGGGTTACCGATTTTGGTATTTATGCCCCTCAATATGTCCTTAAATGTGGCATTCACTTAAAGGCCAAAGAAAAAACAAATTGAAGATTACAAAGCATGATTCATTATAATAATAGTAGACATATTACATATAAAATCAAAAACAGTGTCATACATAAAGGATTTTTCAACATCATCAAAAGTAAGACATACAACAAACTGCACGTTAAAAGCTTCTGTTCATACTGTTGGAAATTGTACAGAAATATCAATGGTAAGTTTAATCAAAATGTTGGACCAATGTCAACAATAGAACAAGTTCAGCCTAATATACATCTTTAAAGTTCACAACTTAAGCCATCTGACGCGATATATATTTCGGCGTTCCTCGCTGTTAACGTTCCAAATGGAGGGGGGGCATCAATCCTTAAGCGTATAAAGAGATCGCGCCACAGTCCGCACACAGGTGACTCTAGTAGTCGCATGCAAGCACCCTGGTGAAAGCTTTATGGAGGAAAATGGCAGCATAAGTAATGCCATCTATTCGGTGCCGACAGCTAACTATCTGAGCACTTATCTTTCTTAGCTCCTATTCTCCGTCCAACATCATGAAGACACAATGGATTTCTTATGGCCCCGTGCATTTCTTAAGGGAGATCGGCGCGCGGTGTTGCCAATTTGGACAGGTGGCAAAAATTAATTTTTAATACTTTTATCACACAGAAAAAGTAATTCCGCACAGCATGGTGCAATTTAATCAATGTTAAATAATATCGTAATCGAAGGAAAAATAGGAAAGTGATACTTTCGAAAAAATCGGGAATAAGTTGCGGTTTTCTTTGAACCGATATATTTAGGTCTACCTTTCAAGAAACACGGTCTTTCTTTGTATCACTATCTGTCTCATTTTATTCACATTCCACCAATGCTATTACTTTTCCTGTTAAAAATTTTGGAGACAAATGCTGTAGCGAAATCTTTGGGAGTGCCGAGAATTTTCGGCAAAATGCATTGAGAAATGTAGTCGCTAGCTACTTTTCGTTATTTATACGTAGGAAAAAACTTGAAGCGAGAAAGTTTTTGAGAAAACACTGAATTTA